>JAQIXS010001575.1:0-28833 GCA_034700785.1 Rossiulus vilnensis | reverse complement strand
AAAACCAGCAACAACAGCCAGCTGTGCAAAAGGAACGCAGAGTGGTTTGGCAGGGAGTGGTCGAGTGGCAGGAAAAACCGAAAACGACTGGCGAACCTTCTGGGAAAATTAATCGGCAGGTGCATTGTCAGGTGTCTTCTTCCCTGACTGAGAACGGCGAACCGGAAGTGTATGTTGGTTTTCTTTCTATACCGGTGAATTGTTTTGGCTGGTTTTTTACTCATAGACAAATAATTATTTTACAGAAATGCTGATAAATGGCCTAAGAAGTTAATAATGCAATTAATTCCCAAACTTCTAATGCAGCATTTTGGCCATGCATTTCTTAAAATGGCTCGAAACGTGATCTTTCACTTTAATAATAATATGGAGACAGCAGATGCCCTGGGGAACCTTAACAAAGTGATGTCGAATGGATTTGTGAGTGTGTTAGTTAAGGATTATCACAATAAGTAATACTGTTTTGACGATTCAAACTGACATCAAGTATTCTTGCTTAGATTGGCTGCGTCCATTTTTCACCACATCAAAATGCTAACTGTGATATAAGGATCTTGATGCTGATCTATTGTAATGACAAGCACACCTATGTGGGTTTCATTCCTAATGACCAATCAGGTTTTGTCGCTGCGATACGCAGCGTCATAACCAAAAAGCAGCAATTGGTTAAAACCCAACAAATGCAGCAGCACATGCTCGGCCCTGAGGGTGGCCCTGGTGCTCAGCAGGTAGGCCATTTGAAATATTATTCTTGGAATTGTGGGAATTTTGTTGGTAGTGCGTACTGGCAGTTAACTGTATTCTAGCAGTGTCACATCTCATGTTTTCCCCTTCCACTTCTATGCTTTAAGATCTCACAAATTAGTTCAACAATGGGTAGTGGTGGAATGCAGATTAATTTGCCAGGACCTGCTCCTGGCCAAGGTTCACAGCAGCTGATAGGAGCTGGTGGGCAACCGCCATCTAGTGCAGCTGGTGCACCACCTAGCATCCCTGCATCAGTGGCTGCACAAGGTGGTCCCCTGCCTAATTCATCAGTGGGGCCTGGAGGCCCAGGCATTGGCCCTTTACCGCCTGGTGGCATCCAGTCAATGCAACAAGCAGGGCTCATGGGCCAACATGCTAATCCTGGAAACGCTCCTTCAGGGCCACAAGGTAATGATTCTGGAGGTACGCCAGGCGGGATGAACCACAGTGGAACTGGAAATCCCACCAACCAGGCTCATGAAATTCAGCTGGCGGCTGAGCGGAAAGAGAACCTATTAAAAATTCAGCAACTTAGGATGTCTTTGGAAGCAGCACAGCAAAAGGAAATGCAGTTGAAAGCAGCCCAGGATCACCAGAAACAGCATTTGGTACCCCATCCTCCGATAAGACAGGTATGTTTTCGCCTTTAGCATTATGTTAAAAATTGATTGGATTTAACTCTTGAAGCTGGAAAGCTGGTAATTTGGTTTTAACATGATTTGGTACTAAAGTGTGATTGATCAGAAAAGCACTAAATTTGTAATTTGGAAATATCCCGTTTATTTATAGAAGAATAATCGTGGAAAAAATGTAAAAAAGTTCTCTTCTTTTGTGGAAAAAAATATTTTCCCAATTTTCTTTTTAAATTTTCGCTTCCAAATAAAGTAAAAAAATTCAAAGTAATTGAACTGATCACTTGACTTATGACTGACTATTCCAATAAATAAGTAATCCATTTTTTTTCCTAAATCAAATGGATACCTTTTAAGAAATTAGATGCTGTTGCAATACAAATGGCATTAAAATCTGTGAAAGTCCCATATACTGATGAATGAAAGCTAGTTTCTAGGTTTTACTTTTTATCTTTTAATTGCATTTCAGCTAACTCAACAGTTTCTGTTTAAGTTGTGTGCTTTCTTTTCAAAAATAAATGTGGATTACAGCTGGACGAAAAATGTGGCAAACTAAATAATTATTGAAGCTCTATAGTGACGAATATAGTTGATTTTGGCTTAAAATAATTTTTGATAATTTATTACTTTTAGCAAAATGCTGACCTTTTTGGACAAATTCAGCAGCAACAGCAGCAGCAGCAACAACAGCAGCCATCACAGCGTTTATTGCATGTAGGAGGAAACACATCCAGTGCAAATAACCCTCAGTTACGTCATCTGTT
The DNA here is from genome assembly GCA_034700785.1 of Rossiulus vilnensis. NCBI lineage: Eukaryota > Metazoa > Arthropoda > Diplopoda > Julida > Julidae > Rossiulus > Rossiulus vilnensis. Next base: position 26,690 of record JAQIXS010001575.1, on the reverse strand, counting down.
GCAAATTCAGCAGCAACAATTGATGCAGCAACAACAGCAACAGCTTCCGGGTCAGAGGCCCATGGCTCCTGGACAGATGGGCCCAGGACCAGGCCCTGGTCAACAGCGAAATCCAAACCATGGTGGCAATATTTTTGGTGACGACATAATGTGAATGCCTCGGAAATTACATTCGCCAAGAATGTAAAAACACAATCAACTTTGTACTGAAAAAAATAATTCTGTTCAGCTGGTCAAATCCTATAAGAAATTAATTATATGGAAATGGTGCATGGCTAAAAGCATGTCCACTCGAATTCAATTTATACCATAGGCATATGCTTATTTCCAAATTCTCAAACAATTTATAGATTTTCCACTCAATTCATGAACCATTTTACGTGAATTTATGCATTGATTTTCGACTTTCCAGATTAGGATGATTTCTGTTCGGATGAAATATATACATATTTAATTACACGAGTATTTATTGACTTGCATATTGAAACCATATATTATGAATTCTCAGAAAAATTTGCATGGAATTTGTGAAAAATTATGCTGGTATGTTTTCCTAATGGAAACATATGCAAGGTTCTCAAACCCCGATATTTTCCAAATTAATTTGTGGATACCTTTACTGTGCTTGCATGATTTTTTGATGCATTCCGCTGGTACATTGTAAAATAAAACAGCAACACAAAACGCCTGTCAAATTTTCAGCCTTCTTCGAGCTAATCTAGTACTTTAGAGAGCATGCTTGTATTTAGTTTACAAAAAGTATGTTTGAATTACTGTCTTGGAAAATAAATAGTTTTTCCCACATTTTTTGTCCATTAATTATGTATTTATTATTCAGTGTTAGGAAGTAAATTCTACTAAGTAGCTGCAATACCTTTCAGATTGTTTTACAGGATTTCCTGAAATTATTGAATGGTTTTAGGGGTTGATGAAGAAGATTGTGGAAATAATTGTTAAAATTAGCCTCCTTGTAAATAGAAATTGTCACCGACCATTACTCCATTTTTAAATTCGTGTTTGCATTTCGTTGGATAGTCATTTTGCAGATGTAAACATGACGATATACTTTTGGGAATACAAAAGTACAAAAGGTTGTTCAGTCGATACTTGTCTAAGTTTCGCTATTTTGACAAAATGTACAAGTATGTTTTTATATCATAAGGCTCCATCATAAGGTATAAATACATCCGATATTTGCTTTTATAAACCTACATATCCTAATTTACCACTCATTCCGCAATACAATGATTTTTCTAACATATTGTTTAAGCCTAAGAATTATTATAGTTTCAAAATTTCCCATTTATTTATAACAAATTGTTACCAGGCTGCCTGGTAATAAGTGGGGTATTTTAACATTATTAACCTAAACAAACCCTACCAATTCTTCACTAGGCAAAATAAATTTAGCTATTATAATAATTTATTTGTGATGGGCTTGCTTTTGGGTCAGGTTTCATTTTGATTATTCACAAATGCCCCTTTCATTTATAAAATGAACAACACATAAAAATGCAAATACCAAAATGGAACTTCCAAAAATGGCGATGAATTATTTCTAGTTTTTTGGATATTTCATTTCAATTCAGCTCAGTACTTTACTGCTCACCGGTGTCCCTGTCGAACTGAATTTGTGTTAACTTATGCCTGTCCTTTGGAAGAGAATTCCAACGTCTGATTGCATGCAAGAACAATAGTATGAATACGAACAGGCTCGGATTTCCAAAAGTGTGTTTCAATGGTTTTGCAAGTTTATTAAGCAGAAGTGCGTGAGAGAAAGCTTTCGAGAACGGATTAATGCATTGGCTACATTCCATCAGTCGTAGCGCCACCCGATTTCCAGTGTAACTATTTCGCAAGGTATTATTTATGCATGTTCTCTTCGGGTTGTGAGCTGTCCATGTAGGAACATGCCGTAATTTCTGGTAGCGTTTATGAAGCGGGACCCATTACTTTAGATTTGTTTCACGATTTTTGGTGAGTACCTACCAGTATTTGTTTTCCGATTCTCCTTCCAGACTTCCCTTAGTCGAAGAGAATTAAAGTACGCTTCGAGGCTCCTGAGTCCTTTTTGCCGAAAAGGTCGCTTGATCTGTTTACGGAAAGAATAAATGAATCTTCGCAAAATCTTTTGTCAATACGACTAGTTCCTGAAAAAAAAACCTTAAGAAGTTGCAAAGAAGAGGATCGATAAGGTAATTATAAAAAATTGATTTTTTTATTTCTGTCAACTTCAGGCGTAGGCTAATGAATTATGCAAACAAAAGAACCGCGTAGGTCAAAACACCTTCATCGATTTCACAATTTCCAACATCTTTTTATGGGAACCAGGAAACTTGTTATTCAATGCGATTTCTTTTTTTCTCCTAAATCTTCTGTTACTTTTTCGCGTAATTGATGGTTCCCTTGTAGTCTTGATGAATGAAGACGTCGGTTCAATTTAGCATATTGATGCTCATTTTTGTGTAAACAGTAAGCCTAATTTGTATGGGGCGAATCGCTTAAAACGATCACCAATACGAGGATTATTGAAGACGATGTAAAGCTGCGCGAATTAATAATCACCGTTTGTGGCAGCACATTAGGATTAATTATAGTGAATTTGGTAGTTTGGCCTTTTGTTCTTTGCCCGCTGTATGATGAATTCTCATTGATGTTTCATATTTGCTGCGCAGCTTATAATTAATCTTAATGTTATCGGATCGACTCGATTTTGAAACAAACAATAGTGGACGTGCACTAACTTTAACACGACGAGGTCCGGTGCGATTGTTTGGGGATTACGAAAATAGCTACATTTTTGTAAGGATTTCGCACCTCTGTTTGAAACCTTTTCAGTAAATTTTAGCGAAATTTTGCGACTCCCGCCCACAAAATGCACAACCATGGATGATCGAATGCGGAATTAAAAATCGCTTTACATAGGCCTACTGCCCTTTTACATCGCTTTACACATATTGTGCGAAAATATGTACATGTATGTTTAGTCTGGTTTTCCCAAAACGAAATCGCCCAAAGGCAATTTTTTAACAATGCACGCTAATAACGTCTTCACAATTAATTAATGCCGCTAAACCAGCGTCTTCAAGGTAAGTTGTTTGCTCAGGCATAAAATATCGAAAGTAATGGTATTTTTTACAACTTATGTCGTGCTATCGGAACTACAGGTAACAGCTTAGCATCAGTAGGATGCCGTCCATCAAAAGTTATTCATTGAAAATCGACATGTGACCACCCTTCCCATCCCAACTTTTAACATTTTGACAATCCCTCTCCATGTAGCACGTCCCGTCCTTGGCAATAGGATTAGGAATTGTTCAATTGACGTCAATTAATTATTTATTTGGACAAAGAGGACCAATAATTGACATTATATTGTTACTAACCGCCATATTTTCACATAACATGAAGTCGACATTAAATATAAATAACGTCGGTTATTACAAATCATTCGACATTTTATCGTACAGTGAACAGAACGTTAACTCGGAATAAAAGGTTATAGGCTTAAATATAACATGAATTGGGGACGGCTTGTTAAGTTAGATAAAAATGATTGAGAAATGACGTCGTTACTGGTCGTTTGGTGCCGTCATTTTAACTGATTATTAAATTGGGGAAAAACTACAATAAACGGTCCCACACTTCCTTTTGCAAACTTGGACTACCTTTGTGGGCGGTCCCAAACTCGTTCGAAAATGTAACAGATATCATTTGTGCAATTAAACGACCTTCAAGTTGTGAGTTAAAAAAAATCGAAATTATAAAAAAATTACCATGGGCAAGATTACTAATTCAGAACCAGATTAAAATTATATAGACCTAATTACTTAAGATAAAAAATGAGAAAGATGTGTTTCACTACGTGTGTAGTATAATTGGAATCTCAAAATATTCCCATTAGACGCTTCTTTTTCTAAATACATGATCGAGATTTCAATGAATGCTCGAGATACTACAATAAATTAGAAAACTGCAATTTTACCAAATAAGTGCAAATGAAATTCTGAATTTAACCTACTTTGACGTCACAGTTTCGTTAATTAAGTCACATTACATATTCAGAAGTGAGATCAGTCACATTAATAAGCAATATATTCAAAACGTGCATAATGAACAAAATAAACACCTCGTTCGAAAACAATTGGACGAAAGGTGGATATTCAATTTATGTGAAAGGCCCTTCAGTCATCGTTACTGTAAAGTGGAAAAGCCGATCTAATGGTAAAAGTGGTTTCTAAAAAAAAGGAATATAATCAGGTCTCTATTGTAGTTTGTCCTTGTAATTAGTTTGTGTTGTAATTACGATCATGAGATTGTGGCCGTCAAAATACAGTCCATTGACTAGGTCAACATACTTCAGTCACTTCATGTGCGTAACTTCATTACATGATATTAATTTTGAACTAAATGGTAATATTTTCACTATGGATTTTAAGGTGGTAGAAGTGCAAATTGAGAAAACCAGATACATTTATCTATCAAAGCCTTATGGGGCCTGAACTTTATGGTTGCCAACTGGGGCAGATCCTAAATATAGTCTATGTAAAGGTCGAATTTCTAGGCAAAATCTTATCAAAATGCCGTAGTTCAGTAAAAAAATAATAATTTCAAGCAGTTATGGCCGTTGTCAATATTAGCTTTATAACCAAGCTATTATTATCACTGAATTGAACTTTGCTAAAATTCAATGGTATTTCGAAACTGAACTTTCGATCACATTTGCCCGATGAAGCTGCTGTACATAGGCTTTAATGTAGCCCCAGGTGTAAAGCCTTCTACACAATTAATCCTGCATAATTAAGCAGCTATGAGAGTTGCGTACTCCTTGAGGCTTACGCAACTAGGAGTACAATATATACGAGCGTATTCATATTAAATTACAGCCACTGTACAGCAGGCTTATATCCTTATGTCCATTGACCTTAATGCCGGTTGGGAATTAAAATAGGTGATTTGCATTTTGGAATTCAGGTTGATATTTGCACAAACTTTGCGCGGTTATTTTGGCAGACAAAAAAAGTGTAGCGTATTATCTGGCAGAAAATAGTTTATTTTTTAAACAATTTTTATTACGAATAAGACGATAACGCAGTTTTTACGGAGTTTGTAAGTCAAACGGCTAAACATGTGCAAATCCATTCCGCAGCTGCAATTGTAATTTTACTGGGGAAAAACCAAACAAACTGAGTTACCGAGGACGGACAGTGGTGTCAGTCTGTGGCGTCGTGCTCCACTGAGGTACAAGGTTGACATTGTAGGACTTTGGTGTGCAATATGTTTGGGGAGGAAAATTTGGATCAGGGAAAATGAAGCAATTGAGGTTTTACATTCAGTTATCTTGAAGCCAGTGGTTGAATCACGCGTCGTCCATGCTTGATTCTGGCAGTAATCCTCTCTGATTTTGAACACAAAATGGTTGAAATTAACCAAAAAGTTCAGTCAAAGCTGCGTGGAACTGAATTGTTATTGATTGCTTTACCATCCTCTGAGCAAAGTGAAATCTGTTCACATTTTCGCTTGGCCAAAACGAACGTTGAGCTTCTCTGACAAACATCCATGGTGGTAACTGAAAAAGAACGAAATCAAATCAAACACAGCGATGAACTGAAAGAGTGTGAAAATATAGAATAGCGTTTTAGCGTGTATATAAATTACACATGTTCGGTATGCATGCATTTGGATTTTTAAATTATTAAGCGCATGTATGAGAAACTTTCATAGACCAGAAAAACTTTACAGGAGCCAGCGCTCATGTTCGTGACAATTGATAATTTACTGATTAATGCGATTATCTTTGTTTTCATATTCTTGGAACATGTTAATAATGCTTCTAAAATGAAAATTAGGTATCATTTACCTCTGTTTTTTTTCCATAGCTTACATGCTGCTTATAGGTAAAAATAAGTATGTAAAGTCTGCAATTAAAGTATTGATTATCCAGAAACAAGGTAAATTTAATCACTAACCCCAGCGCAGTTCTGCGACCAAAACATGACGAGCACCGATTATTAATCAACACGGGCGCATAGAATTAATGGAAAAAAACAACACAACAATCGGCTTACTAATTATTAAAAGTACATGGTTAAAATCGATATTGATGATAAGCGAAATTTGTTCAATGAAACAAAAGGAAAGTCTGCTTAAAATGACGGAATAATTTTAATTTGGTTCTCATAATAAGGACCCAATTCGAGATTTGCAGTTATGCCGGGTGTTACGAAAGTATGTTCATTCCTATTGAAATTGAAAAACATTTAACTGTGTAAATGCCTTTCAAACACTTATGGACAATGACATAAGATATAGGTAGCTGCTGAACATGAATGTCAATCATCAGGTAGGGCACACTAGCGGTTTTTCCCGAGAAACTAAATGCATAAATGCACAAGTTTGGGTTAGAGCGTGCTCACTGCCCACTTGTAAAATGCCAAAAAAAATACGTATTTTTGGTTCAAATACTTAATATCAATTTTTTACCGTGTATTATAATCGGGCGCTCTAGTACCAAGGGCCTGAAATATTTTGTATAATTTGAAAATGTCCCGATCTTTGCGTGGATTAAAAATCGCTAATGAGACCCTACCCTAAAATGACCTAATATATCTTCAAAAAAATTACCCTTTGATCCATCTTTAGTTTTTGTTGTATTTTAAATGAAGAGAAAATTCAATTTAAATATATAAAAATCACACATTTTAGCCTTGAACTAATGCGATATCAAATATCCACTCATTATACAACTATATTTTATGATCAGATTTATTTAAAGTAGAAGTGCAAATAAAAATCGACATACCTGGCACATCTATTGCCCGTATGATGAATACCGTTCAGAAATTGGGAGAAAAAAAGTACATTGATTGAATTAAATTTAGGACTATTTAAATCTATTAATATTAACCTAAGAAAGCGTTTATTTCAATTTGTATCTAAACCATTAGAGTATTATCTATTAAGCATTCATGGTATAGCTGGATTTACTTTAACGTATTGAAAAATGCATTTAAAAATAATTTAAAAGAACTGTAATTTTTGCATAACACGCTGATTCCAATAATGTAAGTACATCTACAGTAAATGTATATTCCGAAAAACGCAAACGCCAGTTTGACATTTTTGTCGTGTTATTGCGTAAAAATAACCTGATAAAGTGTATAAAATATAAGATTGCAGTTGTCAAGCATAACTTCGTTTTAAAGTGGGAAATTTAAAGCCACAAAGAGACAGGGACGCTTATACGACAACACATTCACAGACGTGCAAACTTGTCATCTCCTACCCAATATTCTACATAAAGCAGGATCGTAATTTTCCTAAATACAAGTATTATGCAGGCATGAAGCGATATAATTATGGGAAGAAAAGTGTAATTGATCATCTGTTATTGATTCTAAATATTGTCTAAACTGGGATTGAGGACCAGTTTTGATTTCAATTTTAATTCCTTCGGGGGAAAATGTTGGCATTTTGATAATGCACAACACGCTTTCAATTCAGGCCTTGTGTAGTTTTCTAGCCTTTAAGGATAATACAGTGGATACGCTTTAAAAAGGCTTTCTCTAGGGAGTGGAAAACTTAGGATGCGAAGTAAAACGAAATGAGCATTTTAATTTCTCATGGGTGAAAAAAAAATCCAGTCATGATTGTACATTCTCCTCGGGTTTTATGGAAAGTAATGGGAATTTCTTTCGCACAAGCCTAATTTGAGCAATAAAAATGCTATGCGTGGATGATATCAGTTATTGCAGTTTGCGATAGACTATTTTTAATGTAAAAATAAGCTAATATCTACTTACCAACTATACGTGCATCATCCGGAAGGTTGCAAAACAAAGACGTGTATGATACAGACGAGAAATTCACGAAATTTACTCAAATCCTTAAAGGTAAGAGCAAATTTTGCAGCCAAATTGTAATGTCGCAAGCCACATATCACTTAATACTCATATGACATTTAGTTCGATTTGAAATTGGTTATTTTTTCTGATTTTAAAAACAACCCTGCTGGTGTTTTGGAAGTGGTTCGCTTACTAGTTTTGGCTGATTAATTTGCTTCAGGTTTTATAACATGTTTCTGCATAATTCAACTTACGTCTCTTCCCTGTTAAGTTCCCATTTAGCAACATTCAAATGTTGAAGAAAAAAAAACGAAATATATAAGCAAAGCTTGAAACTAAACGACGAGAAAAACTGCTTAAAAGGCACACTACATTTCATATTGAACGTATGTTCAATGTTCTCCTTGTTCTTCTATTACAGACAGGACGCTACATACGCGCAGTATATTTCAACTGCTTTAATTTGCAGCTGTCGCAAAACATTCCTGGTAAATATAGGACATGCATGCGCAACATTTACATTTAATTGAACTTTTTTTCCCATACTTTCATCTTATCTAGTGTATTGTTTGTTGTAAGTGTTATAGCGTGGATAATAATTCTAGGCCAAGATTCGTTATAAGAATTGTCAGTAAAACGTTTACCACGGAAAAATGTTCGGGGTAATGTTTAAGGTATCGTAAAACACCTAAGGGTGAATCCCTTATGAGTGCAGTTTTTCATTTGTAAAAATGTAAAATTTGTTTCTTTTGTGCATTTTATAATTCTGAGTTCAGGAAACATTTACATGTCCTTTTGACCTTAATGAGCAAATTAAGCAAGTTATTAATTGTGAAAATATTCCCTGCATGTTCATACTCAAAGATATACATGTATATTATAGAAAATATAATTTATTCTTTTATATTTAGTTTGCATAAAATTGAAGAAAACTAAAGTATGTTAACGATAAACCATTTGTATGTGAAACGTCTGACTTAAATTGCACGCAAATGCATGTTTCCCGAGGCAGAGGAGAGAATTCAGACTTTTCATATTAAGATCATATTAGTAACAATAAAATGGTGTTTTCAAAACTTACCAAGTTCTGCATGAAAAATTGCATGAAACAAAAAGAAAACATATTACAGGTTAAAAATCTATACTGGCCTTAATATTACTAAATGGTTAGTTGTACATGTGCATACATGTCTATGTTGAACTCACGAATGTGGTTCGGCAATACCATTTTGCATTTGTTTTGTTTACGACTATCGTTATTATATCAGAAATCTCAGCATCTCTAAGCCAAAAAGGCTTAGAGATCTCATTATTATTCACATAAATTGATTTTAATAGCGGCACTATCCAAAATTGTTTTCGCCGTCACCTGGTGATGTTAGTCTAAAGCATTTCTTTTTATTCATTGCGTCCAATGGGCGGGCGAATGACCCCAATAAATAAAGGCTGTTTTCATGTCAATGTTGTTGACTTGTAAGGATTGTTTCCTTATAAGCTCCCCCATATATCTTAACAATGCCACCTGTAAGTGCTCGGTTCAATCAACTGTTATCTTTAGAAGTTGCATGCAGTTAACTCAATTATCGCAGTCTCGTTATTAATTCATGATAATTTTTTTTCTTTTAATATTGAAATCAAAGCAACACTTACAATGGGTTAATAGTGCTATGAAAAATGAAATGTTTTTCCGACTCAATAATTTGCTCTTGCATTGAAGCCTTAGGTCTGAAAAATGCTTCCAAGATAGAAATGATAAAGTCAAGGTTTATGAATCTTTTTGTAAATCTCAAGTTAAATTAAATTAGGCTTATCATTCATGTTATCTAGTAGATCGTATGCAATTATTATCGGGTAATTTTTAAGGTACATAATTGCAATTGTCCAAACCATAACCAAACAAACGCTTTGCTGTTAATGTTCCTGAATGTTATCTACGGACTCCCTTGGTTTCATTTTCAATCATAACACTCATAAGTTACAAATAACAGATTTTTTACAGTTCATTTACTATAAAAGTGTAGCGTTTAAGTTTCCTTATTTGATTTTTGCAATAAACCACCAGTGAAGTGTCCGTATCGTTTGACGAATAGCAGAACAGTAAGCATTTTTTGCAACCAATTTACATTCTTTATTTTTTCCTTTTATATGAAAGAAAAAAGTGTTTATGACTATATACGAAAGGAGTTAGAAATGAGTCTTAAATAGTTTCACTAGTTAGTTAAAATGGCGTCTGTCAGAACGCTGTCAACTTTGAAATACGCGTAAACTCAATTTGAAATATTATATTTCAAGATGACATTGTCTACATTTTGGAACATCCCCTAGATATTTAAACACATCCGAGGCTCTTGTGCTAATTTTTGCTGATATACGCTTCACCATGAACATAGATAGACCATATGTGGCGTTAAACGGGGGACTCAATTAGCGAAATCGAAGTTGAGGTTAATCTTGGATATAAAAAGCTACCATGTGGTGAAAATGTCACAGATATGTTTATTGATTGACTAATTTCGTCCTTCATAGCGTTAAAGCGTGATATGTGCGTATGGCTGGGATAAACCAGCAATCATGTCTATATGGCTTCCCTTTTATTTCAAGAGCGTTATACTTTTTTTATTTAATTCATTTCTAAATAAAACGCCTAGCTAACACAATCAGATGGTTGCATTCGGGTTTTTATATCGCTTTTTCTTGCATTGCTATTTAGCTCATTACTCGTGTTCTGCTGGATGTTAAAAAGTAGGCGTCAAATATTTAGTAAAATGATGACCTATAGTAGCTGAAATAAAGTATGTATTGTGATGAATTCTAAATTGGTCATTCTCTGAGAATCCGCGGGCTGTCAAATTCGCTCTCCCCGAAGATTGGTTTCTAAGAATTGGAAATATAATTTGAACTTTTAGCTTCTTGACATTAGCAGTTCTCTGTAGGGGAGGATAGTTTTTGGTATCTGTAAATGAAAAGTATTTTCGTCATTTGAGAATTTCTTTTCTTCCTAATAAACAATTTTCCGAGTTTATCCCTCCTGTTGTTTCCCCAATTGAAGTCGGCTTTTTATTTTTATAATTATGTGATAGTAACAGAATAACAAAAGGCAATTCAAAGTTTCAGGTAATGAAAAGAGACAATGGCTCAATTCCTGCTTTTTTGGCCCCCATTCTTGATATATGAAAAAACATTTGTCATAAAAAGCAGTAATTCTAGATTCATGGTAACCATTGAGCTGTTTGGATGCCTTGTAAATGCCAGTGGGCCAATAAAACGACGCTGGTTTTGTGATTGTTTCCCCAACATATGTCTTATCTACTATTGCATGCGTACTGCACGGGTTCCCATTTCGGAAAACGTAAAATGGGACTGTTATTTCACAAATTCTCCGTTTAGGAGCGCACTTTGAAAACAATAAATGTAAAAATTGATTTATTACATATTGAGTCGAAAGAGGGCGTCTATAACTATTTGAACAAATCGACAAATACATATAGACCTGATTCGGTTCGCATTGTGCGCATTAAAAATACTAAACCAATACATTGTGTTAAATAAAACCAAACTCACCCCTCTTTTTCCCAAAAGTACGTTTTCTGATTTATCCCTGATCTTGTTCATCTCTTCCAACCGAAGTGTTTGTAAATTATCTACGAGAAAAGACAAGTAGTCAATATACATGTACATATGTTATGATTTCAAATGTAGAGATAAATGTCATCACAAACGCGCATGTTATGATTACATGTTCTGGAATGCAAGTATACATAATTGACATTACCTATTCATCATTTTAGGAATAAATTAAATGGGTTGCTTAAACATTTTCAAGGTGAATTTGCATTGAATTTTGTAGTTTTATTAATTTATTCCAGGGAGAAAATGTCTAACAAAATCTTAATTTAAATTACATCTATAGGAGTGGGTTCATTCTCACGTAAGAAATCTTAAGCCAATGGCCTAACGATGTTCATTTAAAAATATCTTATTAGATTATATTGGAAAAAATAATCGTCAGTTAATAAATTGCAAAGTAAACATGTTCAACTAGACAATAGTTTGAAAACGCTGCACAAATACATTATTTCATAAAATATAAGTTAAGGCACCAATGCTACGTGTGAAAAATACAATCGCCATAAAATCAAAAGGCTCCAGCATTTTGATTTTCTTATTGCAACATTTGTAGAAATATTTTACCAATAATCATAATTATCATGGCAGTTTTCAGGCTTTTAACTTGGCATGTAGCTTTATCATTTTACTTTATTCAATGGCTGTTGCTTTTCTGATTTTCTTCTAGGTGTGTGCTACAGGTTTTCGTGTGATTAAAACCACTTGCTTATTACTACGTTTAGCATTTTTCTTGTCTTTTTTGGCATATCAGGTAATTGGTAGAGAAATGGGGTAAAGGGAACTAATAAAAATAACGACTGATCATTTGAATAGATATTTTACAATCATCGTTTTAACGGTGAAAAGTGCAAAGACAACAAATATATTCTAACCCGATTAAAATTAAATCACCGAGTTTATATCGAGTCGTTCATGGAAACGAGCAATCACTGATTGCACTCAAGCCTTGCTAGGAAACATACGGTTTCTAAGGGCTGTTATGCAAATTTGGAAATACTGAACATGTGTTCTGATGTTCTAACCATGAATAGCATCATTGATTTATCCTGGCGTAATTTTTAGAATTTCGTTTCTCGTACGTAGTATTTTATGAATCGTTCTATTCGATAAAACTTCTCAAAAAGTATTTCAAACTTCTCAAATTCATTCTAATTCTATAATTGCTAATTTCATTTCAAGAAATGTATGCTATATTTTGCATTAGACTTTAACTTATGAACGCCAAAGGCTCGCCTGGCTGCATGGATACGACTAATGAATATAGAACTAAGCGACGTTTGCTAAAAGTATTGATTTCTATTGACCATAAGGAACTCATAAAAATCTCTGCTGGTCTAGGACAGAAAATAACATCTATGATTCGGGCATACGTATTCAGTCTTCGAAATTAAATTGGAAAAAAAACACTGAACGCAAATTTTTTTTGTCAGTTACGTTAAAAATCTAAAGCAACAGATAACCAAGTTCTAGAATCACCAATTATGCATTAGAAATGTTTCTAGCATAACAAGGGGACACGTTTTACGACGCTCTCGCTCGGAACCGCTGATCGGATGCGAAACACTGTCATTGATAGTAGAAGTCAGTTTAAATCGATTGTGATTTCTTGCACGTTGAAGAGTAACGTTGACGTTAATTATTTCGTGACTGGATAGTAAACATTTTGCTGATTTTTTTGTACAACTCCGCCGCGGCTTAATCTTTCCCAAAGGATTCCTAACTGTAATAAAACTTGCAGTATCAATCACTTAACACTTGACGACCTTTAACCGGCGGGATTTTCTGTAAGGAAGTAACTCGAGAGAGTCGATCTGTTTCTAACCTATGCAATTCTCTGAGGTACCACATTCACGGCTTGGTACCAGACGGTGAATTGCTCTTTCCTGCGGAGGCTATACTGCGCGCAGAAATCTTATGAAATGCTGGTATGATCTGATTGGCCTTTTCAATCACTGCTGGGAATTTTTTTTACTGGGTGCTGTAGCTCACCCTTTTGTAATATATATTAAGATGGAAAATTGTTGATGTACAATACGTTTTATGACTGTTCTGACGCACGAATTCAGCGCAAATGTTTAGAAAATAAATCGAACTCCTAGGTAGCAGGAGGAAATAAGGAAGCATGCCATATCGGTGCACACAGGGTTGTCTTCTTATTTACAGATGTTTGACATTGACATGAAATAATCATAAAATATAATGCAATAATGATAACACTAATATCATAAAACATTTCAGTTATAAATTCAATAATTTTTTCACCGAGAACCACTAAAGATAACGATATAACCACCTGATTAATTAAGTACACTTATATTTACATGTATATAAACATGCATATTTATTTTTTGCATGCATTTTTGCTGTAATTTATTTTTTGCATGCATTTTTGCTGTAATTTATTTTCCTATATTTAATAGCTCCAGTATTTTAAAATCTGTTGGCAGACGGGAAATTTAAATTCACCGATGTTTATTTCCAAATCTTTCATAGAATATCAAACAGTTTCATGTGACGAACGTTATGCAGGCTTCAACAAAGCCTCAACAGTTTAGAGTAAGTTATGTAACAATTTTAATAATGAAGTTCTTTCTCGAAAGTCGAAATTTTTATAACAAAATTTGTGAATCACCATGCATATTTACATTAATGATGATAAATTAAGAAATAATCTTCTCGTTAACCAAATTGACTATTTTTATCGAACTATTGCTTGCACTCTAGCCTACACAAGTATACACAATAGTATTCACAATAAGCGCTACTGTATAGTGTATGCATTGACATGTAATTTACAAGACTATTGCTGTTGGAGATTTATCTTATAGATAGGTACTTAACATCAAAACGATAAAACAAAAAGGATTACTATGAAATGTACATAGGCATGCACTTTGAAGGAGCTACATCTTTTCAGAGAGTTTTCTCTATATATATATATGTATTTGAAGAATTTAGTGACTTGCGAATGACAGTTTTGGAGTAAAATTTCAGAATAATGTGTTAAAAAGATGAGATTTGAAGAATCTAATGCTAGAGTAGATAATTTCGGCTTATTTAAACGTACTCACACGCTTTACTGAAAAGCCCTGTCCTCCGGCAATTATGTGACTATGCTTTCTTCACAAAGGTTGTTTATTTAAATTGCTAATTATGCGATTAACGAGCAATCGGATGAGGATGAAATGTGAGTGATTTGATGTTTTTCTGCATTTTGCTTCAAGGAACAGCGGAAATTTGATTACTTTGGTTCGCAATTATAATCTGTGGAACAAATTGAAATTTCCAACTACATTTCACTGGCTTGTATTCGACGGTTTATTGCACTTTACCACGTGATTTCATTAAAAATACCATAAAAAGAGAGATAAAGTTGATCTTTAAGTTGATACCAAAATAACTCATTCAAAGGAAAGTTTTTAGTGGCAATATTTGCATCTTGCTAATAGATATAAGGACGTGTATATTTAATATGCTTAGATTGTGCATTTCAACGACACCGACTTTATAAAATAATATAATGCAAGTTTTGTTTCAGAATTAACGATGCAACAAAATAAATTAAAATAAAAAATACAATAAAATGAAATAGTGAATTAGTCACATTTTTAATTCACGTTTTAGAACTTGTTAGGGAATTATCACTTTAAATTACCAACGCTGTATTTTAAATTAAACATTTTCTTACATTTAATGAGTTTCATTCTTTTCCTTCGGCAATACTTTAAATGTATATAATTGCCAACAAATACCGCACGTACATGCATACATTTAATGAAACTTCATGACTAGCAGTGCAATTAAGCCTGCTCTGAAAAACAAAAATCACACTTGTCTAGACAGGTTTTGGCTGAATAATTCTGCAACATGTTCACGAGTGTTCCACGTTCGTTTAAGACATTGTTTGACATTGACAAGTTTTCGAAATACACGTATGTTGGTGAGACGATTATACACCACATAACATCACTTGAAATGTTCTCTTACCTGGCAGTCGAAACGTCCGGCAGTGCTGACATTGTAACGAAATGATGAAAAACATTAGAAAAATTATGCTTGGTTTGCTCATCGTGTGTGGTCGGTTAAGTAAGGGAATTTCTGGGGCGAAAATCTTTGAGCAGCAATTGAGAAAAGGGGTTATGGCGGTAATTGCAGACTCGCAATAGTAGCTTTTATAGTCCACGAATAATTTGTGAAAAACCCGCAAAAGTGCCGCTGTGGTACCTAGCCTTAGTGCACTGGTTTGTGGGAATGAAATTTCATAGTTTGTTCATCGAACTCTTGGCCAAGCATTGACTGCGATAGCAAATGTCCGTGCGACGCTCACTGATTGGAGCAAAAGGGGATCGACTTTGAGATTTATACGAATCGTCCCAACTCGTCCGTTTGGGGATGGTGGATGCGAGATGATTATATGCCGATGATTTGTCATCCGAAAACGGATGATGTTTTGTACCGAGTGTGTGGGCTTCGGTGAACACGGAATATGGAGGCCGAAAGATTCTTATCTCACTTCCTATTGGTCGGCCCATCAGCACGTGCGCTCATGACGCCACCTGTGGAACACGTGGCGTGGCCATCCCGTTGGTGTAGGTGGACATTTGCGCCAATGAAGGTCTAAGCTTCAAAGTTTTTTTTTTGAATCGATAAGTCGGAACAGCACGGAGATAAATTGCATTGCTTGAACCCTGGAAGGAAACTTTCAGCGTAAACACGGCGCCATCGGCAAATCCACAAGTGGTTTTTGAGGTTGTGGTGGTTGAACCGTTCTTATCAACGTGTGCCGTAAATAAAAGCTGATCGCGATCAGTTAAGGGTCAGTTTGGACGCATATGACTCCTGTGTGTAACGTCGATGGCGTTGATATACGATTTATTTAGTGAGCTCCGGGCTAAGTTTTAAAATTGGGATTTCTTAGCACAAAGATGACATGATCAGGCGGCCGGATCCGTGGTACAACCCACATTTGAACTGTTTTTTATTTATTTATTAACATTTCTACTGTGGTAAATAAGCAGAAAAGTTGCTTGATTCACATATTTATCTCGGCTGAATATGCAAATTGCATTTTAAAAATCCACAATTATAAAATTCTGATAGACGTTCGAAAGCATGTTATTAATTATTTAGCCAGCTTCAGCGATTCCCAAATTTGATCTGACTTATTAAGAAGAAAGTGAACCGGTATATGTTTGGTGGCATTCGGATTTTATATCTGTAAACCATGGAAACCCCGACAATAATTATGGAAGAAATACAAAAGTAACCTTTAACTATAAAAAAGTTAACAATTTATGTTATAGTGAACAATTAAGGGTGTTAGTTGGTTAATGGAACACTTACTAGCATAGTTATTGTCTGAGTCGTCAACTTTCTTCCGTTATTAGTTTCGTTGCACTTGAAAAAAGTAAGTCCTGCTCTGGTTTATCAGGGCTAAAGAAAATGCCTTTAAACTAAGAAAAATTTCAAATCTCCGTGTGAATGGTCCGTGTGAACACTCATGGTCTGACATTTATGGTTCATATTTTCGGAGAACGTTGTTGAGAAACAGCATATAATATAATGCGAATCCTGAGACGAAATGATCCAAGCCAGGTTTGAAATAAGAACCTTTAGGTCAAATACAGTTTATTCAAAAATGTTTAATGCTAATTTCACTGCTCAGGTAGTTTCACTGAATATATGAATAGAAAACTGTTTGCAAGATGATTTGAAACTATCCTGATGGAACATTCAATTATTCTATGTAGCATTTCTTAAGACAATAATTTTCTTTCTAGTCTTATGTGTAGTGGAGTAATTATTTGTAGGCAAAATGATGCGGTATTCTCGTTTTTCAATCTTTTCTCCCAGATGACGCTTTAAAATTGCTCTTAACACGTAACATACTGCATACGCAATATTTACGCAAGCTTTGCTTTTGCTTACCATTTTCCATAATTTCTTTCCTCCACCCTCATCTGCAAAAAATCCTTTTGATTAATGGATTTTTGCGCCTTTTTATATAATGTATATTTCTTCCTATAGTTGTTACCATTATGGGTTATGTTGTGGTTGTTAAAACTCTCCCAAACGTTTATATTATCATAATGCATAATTTATATAAGCAGTAATTGATGACTCGCAAAAAATTAAGTTGAACTTTTATACGATACTACTTAGTTCTAAATGATTTCATGGTACAATGCATATAATTAAGGTCACAAGCCATGTGGATTCCATAGTACAATTTCGATAATCACTTCTGTTAAATAACGTGCGCATATGAATTTTCTCAAACGGTAAATTATTTCCGGTCTTTCAATATTTCCAACTTTTAACCGTCGTTCAATAATCATGCATAATTCCTTAATTATAAACGTCCAATTTCACGTGTCGAACTTAAAATGTGGATGTAGACACATACTTGATAATGGTTTTTTTGGTTCAATTTACGACTTAAGCGACTTACGAAATTTTATCATTGTAAAAATTTTGGATATCCTTTATCATACAGCACTAATTGATGAAAGGCTGTTTAGGTAGCCATCAATTGTCAGATGCAGAATGTCTCTATCCTTGCTTGAGAAAATGTTTAACCTTGCATTCATATATCAGCTATTCTTTTTAAGTAAGCTATTGGGTGTGTTGATGCTTAAAGTCACAATGTTTCAGTTTTCAAGTTCGCCGACGTCTCTTTTAAATCCTTTCATTAATCAAGATTCCTCGAACATATACCATTTTTCCATGGCCCCTGATTTTGTCACACGTATCTGATCGTAACTAATGGAATTAATCCTCTATGCATGGAATACGTTCATGGGCGATTTCAAATGACGCATTGGATGTAGAAAAGTGACCTCGATTATTCCAAACTTTTAAGACATCTGTTTTAAAAGTTTATATTGTTTTTTTACACTTGAGTAAAATCATGTTGTTGCGCGCATGACATTAAAATGGTATTTCAATGATCTTCTAATAACATCAGATTTAGTGTAGCTGTTTTATGCAGTTGGAATATTTATCTTAATTTTATTTTACGGATAGCCTTGTGTCATACTATCATTTGATCTCCATAATATGAGAAAATAAGCAATCGCATTTTAATGTGTTCAACTTTGCAGTTGTCTGTCCATAAACTGACCCCACATTTCGCTGCGCAGTCTTAAGACTTTAAATGATCATAAGTATTAAGGTTGTAATTCATTTTTAACAATAATTTACTATACGAATATATCACCGAAAGGCCATTTATACTTAATTTAACTTATCTTTTATGAACGAAGCAAATTTGCAAAAGGGCAGAAAATATTCTGTAATTCTTATCAAAATGTATCGTAAATGTCAAACACTGAAAAATCGTTTTTCCTCGATTTGTCACCAATTGAATAAGCAAGCTTAAGATTATATAGAATGGTCAGTACATTTTGTATATATATTGTGTTAATTTAAAAGTAACAATGTGAATAATGTAAAATTATTTTAATTATTTATGGAAAATTCATCTGTAGGCACGTTTAAAATCTATTGCCCTGTTACTACAGAGCGGAAAAATCTATTACGATAATTATCCATTTTTTCATCTTGGTGAACGTTAAAAATGCACGTTATTTATCTGAAAATTACAAGTCTTTAATCATGATTATTTTAAGGCCTACTGTGCTATATTTGTTTAGCAATCACCAACACAATGCAATAATTAAATTATCTTATCAAGTTTCTTCTTGAATTTGAAATTGAGTTTTGAATCGACAAATTATGTTATTCGTTCTTTCCTCTATCCTCAGGAACTATAACGTCCGGAATACCAAAATAACGTAATTATGTCACCGTGTCTTTATTTGGTTTTAGCAGAATATTTTTTCGAGATTTACAAGAGACGAAATACACAGCTGGCTACTTTTAATTCTGAGGCAATTTTAATTCGTAATGCATTGCAGCTAGACTAATTTAAGAGAGACAATAAAAACAATGTTTATTACCATAAAAAATACTGGGGAAGTTTAAAAGGGAGGGAAGGGGTTGAACCAGGATTTAAAAGTATAGCTAGAGAGCAAACAAGGTGCCACGATGTGTCCCAAGTTTCTAACAGAGCCGGATTATCTTCGCCTAGGGTCCTAAGCCCTTTTAAGAAGTAGGCCCCATTTCTATACAAAACCCCTCCCTTTCCTCAGCAGCACCTGTGCTCGCACTATTTTTTATTTATTTTTAAACCAGATCCCAAATTAAACATTATTCCTGATTTTATTAAAGCAGTTTTGTTCAAAAATATAACTAAAAAAGAAAAAAACGTAAGCCAAATTAAAAAAGGTTCAAAACTGAGGAATTTGAGAATGTTTTTAAAGACTCGTTTTTTGGGGCCTTAAGCAAATGCTTATTTTTCTAGGTGAGTATAGCCTATAATGCGCAACTCTGCGTACCGAGTAATTTTATTTCACTATACAATTTTATTTTATAGCTAACATCAAAATAAAAATACAGTAATTTCATATTCTTTATTGGGTTTACTACAATGTTTACTACAATATTACAAACGCTTATGGTATTTAGTTAACATGTACATTTAAAACGAATTGTGATTAGCACCATGACGTACCACGAGCTGACAAAGAGCAAGATACGTGGCGTTAGATTTATTGTTTCCCTAGGTTAAAAATGGAGCCATGTTTGAAAGGGTGTCTGTTAAATGGAAACATTGAAAGTATTCACTGTAAAAGGTTGCCTTTTAGGACCGGTACGGTACATCAGATTATTGTCCATCCCTGGTATAGACTACTGTAGACTCCATGCAATTGAAGGTTTTGCTCATGGATGATTTACTGAGCTGCATTGTGTAATTTTCGTCACTTAATGTAATTTACGTCACATATGGCCAACCATAACGTTTATGAGCATTTGGGTACAACAGTCTTAATGCGCATTAATTGATTGTTTTCTATCTATTTATGAAAAATGTCAACCTTAATACGAATGTTTATTTGCTAATATACGTTTACATGCTGAAACGCAGTAAATACGTCGAATTAATCGAACTTCCGGCTTCTAATTTTGACACGTAATTATAAATAACGATTTTATAGTGTCACCGCAAATGTAATCATGTAAGTGACCAGAGATCAATTCGGCGAGCCTGCAAGCTTTTAATGGCCCATATAAGGTTAAACATATAAAAGCCAAAGTGCATATGGTAACTTTTATTATGTACATGGGCGTTTCTGTAGAATTTTTCATGTCTTGGAACCTGATGCGACGCTAATGTCCATTGTAACATTAAATGAGTGACTAAAGACGACATTTAAATCACATTTTAAGTGGAAAAGCAGTGTCAGTTTATTATCTGAAACAATAAAATGGTGTTTCTTTTTTCTGGTGTCGTTCATACACCGAAGTCTTTCGGCTTTATGTTTATGACTAGTTTCGTAGGCAAATTCGCAGCTGTTGCGCAACAATTCACCAATCACTTGATTACGTGGCTGTATGTAATCTAACCAAGTATTGTCGTCATATCCTGTCGGTATTTATGTGCAAAGCAAGTTGTCTAGACTAAATCGTGTTTCCTGAAATCGTCGTTAACGGTTAGAAATTCCGAATAACTTCGCAACCCATTCGTTACATAACTGGCCATGTATGGCGATACACTGATATTGGATCGTGCTGCGCTTAAGTTTTATCAAGTGCGTCCATGTTTGTGGACAGATTCACAAGAAACCCGGTTCATTACATCAGCCGTTCAAACTGATCACGCATGTTTATTGACCGCTATTTACTACTTCTCACATGTATGTGACGTCACAGAAATACCACTAAATCTCAATTCCATTGAAATCCAACTGCGCATTCAAAACTTTTACTACCACATTTGTGCAATTTGCGGAAATACTCGAAAGGATATGAACGTGATTCATTAGTTTAAAAATTGTAAGGAGGGAAGGAAAGAATCTTAGACAAGGGTGGGATGAAAAAATGGCAAAAATACACGATCCTTAACATTTTTTTCTGACAAAGTAAGCGTTGTAAGGAAGAAACTACACTTTCAATTTGCTCCTTACCAGTCTATATAAATTTCAATCCCAAATAACGTCACATTCCGCATAACTTGACGTCAATAATGACGTCCATAATAAATCATTCAATATTTCACCTTATTTTTCCATTGAAATTTGGGGTTGCTGTTATTAACGGATTGTTATAAAAAAATGACGTATTTGTGTAACGGCATGGCATGCTTAACAATTACTTAAAAACGTCATATTTTTACTATCTGTACTATTTTGGTCGGTGTAACACCAGGGAATATTGATCGTTACTGACAGCTTCAAGTTTGTTATCTTTAAGCTGTTTAACACTTGCATAAGACCTAGAAGTCGTATACCTAAATTTGCTTAACTTAACATCCCCCTTTAATACATATGATGTAATATAAATAATTGTATTTGGTTCCCTCCTCGTAATTTTTTCTGGATTTGGCCCTGACAAGATTCTCAGCATTCTCCCTGGATATCCTAAATTTGCCAATCTCATTCCGATCCTCAATGAATTCATTCTCCGTGGTGCATATGGTTCTTTTTCACGCATTCAAAATGGGTATTTGTTGCCTGTGAAATCCATGGCTGTGTATCCCCTGTGGGCATCAGAATTCATTTGCATCAAGGCTTATTGGAAGCTGGCGCTGAACAAGTGTTTGTAGGAGCGACATGCCTCCCTGCAGTCGCCCTCTTAAATACCCTGAACACGTAACAATCCACTGGCATCATCATTCTCTCTTGAATTACGTTAAGTGAAATACTTAGGCTTAGGGCTTTTTTTTTTAAAGTTCGACAAAGTAGGCCACACTCTCAGCCGTGATACACTCGTTGATTACCTCAGAGTGGGAGAAATAAGTCGAAAGCAAAAGGCATTACATGGTTGCATCGCCCACGTCTGCCTTCGTCTCAACTGTTTTTTCAACTAAAGTGACGGACTTTTTATTATTTTTTGAGCAGTTGTTTTTATGCTCTGGCAGAATCGGGTAAAAAACTTGAAGTGGCTGATTGGAGTGTTTTTGGCCCGAACGTACGAGCGCAGAAGTTTACGAGCCGAAATCCAAAACAACTTAGTACAGTATTTCGATCAGTATTTTTGCAATGGCTACTCTTTATCACATTGGCCCCATGTGAATAATGCAAATGAGTAAACACGATGAACGCGCAAGGAAAATTTCATACATGCTTACTGCATGCTGCTCTTAAGTAGCCTATTCAAATTTTCGTGTTAAATTGTGTTAATGCCCTAATTATTTACAAGTTAGCACAGTTGTTAGGAGGATGGGGGAGGAAAGAGGGGCAGGCGTTCATATTCACGTTTTTACTAATGTAATTGATGTGCCATTATAGGAACACTTACACGCTTTAATCTGCGGAGATCAGGTTCAGAAATTCTGCAGAAACACACTAAATGGGTTCTCTTTAAAGTTAAGCTTAGTCGATACACTGTGGGTATATTGATAAAAATCTTTGTTCCATCACTCCTGTCCCTGTAGGCTAAGGTTGTTCGGATCGAGAATCAGATCGTTAGTATTACGTAAAGACAGTATTCATTAACCGCCCATACCTACAAAATACCTACAAAAATAAAATAATAAAAATAATAAAATAATAATAAAAAGATAAGAAATAAGGTTCTCACCTTCGTTTATTTTGTACGAGACATTTCTTATGTCGCCGTTTTGCTCGTTGTGCCTAGGTGCATATCCATTTTATTCGAAATGCATAATAATACAATGAAAACGTGCACCCAATGAGGCAAACATAGTAAACTGAGATTTTTTTTTGCCTAATGCGAATCGTACTTCAGAATTTCTTGCCGCTGAATTTCCGGCACATCGAGTTGGAAGAGTTGGCAAAAAGATGACATTAGAAATGTCAACTTTATGAAATCGGGCGAAGTTCAAAGACCTTAAAATAAGAGTAAAATTAGAAATTCTATAAGAAGCTAGAAAAATAATTTGCTTTTTAGATTGTTAATATGACTGCATGCACGCAAATACAAATGCATTATAACGCAACTTGAGAGAAATGATTTGAAATATTATTCATCAATTTGCAAATAAGGATTCCTAGAAAATGTCGCAACAATTGACTAATGAATCAGATTTACATTATGTACAGCTCATATACGAGTATTTATTGAAATTGTCGAATTTACCCTCCAGTCTTGGTTTACATAATTCAACTTGTTGAAATAACCTCACCATAAGCCAAGTTCTTTTTCAATATGAAATTTAAAATGCGATTCTTCAGACCTTAAAGTCGGTCTCCATATGGTTGGAAAAACAGTAAAACGAATTGAGAGAGAATAGTCGAATTGCACACCTGATTTTATTGCATATCGGGGATAGGCAGAGATATTATAATTTTAGTTAAAAGTAATGTTATTACATTACCATGAAAATTTACGTGTTTATTGTTGGACGCTGTCATAAGGATGTGAGTTTACGTAACTAAACATGAATGCGCGTTTTTCATTTAGGAAAAATAGGCAATAACACTAAAATATTCAAAAATTACTACTTAAAAGCTACTTAAGAATGCCCGCAATATTGTAAGCGTCATAAAAATAAGTAACTAAAACTGTTATCATTACTTTATTGGCTTTCGACATTTTTTTCTGTTTTAAACAAGTAAAACGGAAGGAGAATATGCATTATTCGAAAAATTATCCCGTGGCTTAATAATTAACACCAACAATGTAGGCCTTCATATTAGTTTTTTGTGATGTCCACAATCAATTTTGAAACATAATGCGAGGCTTAAAAATTAATTTTAAGTAGCATTTGCTTATAACAAACACAGTTTTGTAACCGCTAGATAGCGACACTGGACAGGAAATTGCAGTACATACTGTTTATCTCCTGATTGTTACAACTTATTTTATCAAACTGCCTTCTGGATAATATATTGATCGAATTTTGATTTGAATAGAGGTTGAAAGCTCTTATAGCGAAATGTATTGATTTTGAGAAGTAAATGTAATAACAGCGCTCTATTCAGTGGACGTATTTATCCTCCATAGCGGCAACATTAAGAATATGTGCTATAAATCAGTTAATTGTGAATATGTACATGTATTTGACAAATAACATGATTAAATGTCATTTTGCCTCTTGTCAAATGAGTTGTAGAATGTAGACAAGGTGTTGAATACAAAGTGCTATTACTTTAAGAACATGTTTATTAGATCTATTCAGCGTATTGCTAATCTTTGAAACATAAAAAAATCTTTTAATTATTTCATGTGAAGATATTTAAATTGATTGTGAAATTAAGCTGTCATCGTTCATCTATACATCTTAATGGTCAGAACATTAATTATACACGTGTTCAGATAAAAAATTGCAAGATTGTCATGGGAAATGTTCCGTAATTATTTTCTTGAAACTCCCCAATTACGTGCAAATTGATTGAGCAAAGTTCGTATGATTGCATCTGAAGTATTCCTTCTACGTGTAATTTGTGCTGAAACACAAATGCAGAGAATTGTAATTTCTAAGAAGTATAAATAAATCCATCATCCAAAAAAAGTATAATTCGCTCTGATTAATTTGCTTGGCGGTTGCCCTTGGAATATCGGCGCCATAGCTTATACTCGTAGGCCTTCGATGTGAGATTTGCCACGATTTTAGTAGCTGGAACATGCAAAAGGTCTTGTAATAACTTCATTCGAGGACTAGGTTAGTATGTCATGGGCAAAAACGTTGGAAGAAAATGATTTCCCAATTTGGCATGGTGGTGAATTTTAACTTGTTATCAATCATAATACATGTATGTCAATACTCAGAACAAAAAACAAAATTATTTCGATGGAATGTGTTATTCGAATAAGATGTACTCTACGCTTATTGCTTAATTAGATTTTGATTTTAGTCCATGCATTATCGATAAGAACATTGTGAATTCAAGCAAAATATTAGTATTGATAAAGTTAAATTTTCTTCTCAAATTGTATCACCATGTTTTTGATTTATGATTCTAAAACTATTTCTACTTTAAATGTTGTTTCTCCATCATAGCTATTTAATGAACTAAAGGGAAGGACTTTTGGTTCGTTTATGCATATCTAAAGCTGTATGAAATGTTTCATTGGTTGTCATTGAATGGTGCAATTAAGAACTTCCATTGTATCAACCTTAATTAAACATGTAATCGTAACCAAACTGTACCAAATATGTACAGTTTGCAAACACGATATCCATTCTTATTCAACATTAAGTATTTTATCTATTTCATAATTAGATATTGATAACATGAAATTATATGAATGTTAGTGAATGTTATGCTAGTTAGGGAAAAGATAAATAAAATATTTTATCGTCGTAGAAAGATATACAGTAGTCGAATCTGCCATTGATTTAACTGAAATATGTTAAGAAGAGTGAATATTAAATTGCTAGTAATTCTGTTACCTTCTTAACATTTCAGTTAAATCAATGGCAGATTCGATTCCTAGGTGTAATTAGTCAGTGGCTTTTAAATCGCTTTTGCTCGCTTTCATGAGGAATTTCGCAGGATGTCTTTACTTGAAGCGGAAAATTTAACCCTTTAAGTCGGGTATTTTTTGCTTACAAGTCAACCACCTACTTGTCACTGAGAGCAATTTCTTCACTATATTATAGCAGTTCTGACAAAAATTCTTTCTACGGTGTTGTTGCACGAAGAAAGAATTTAGGGAATTTCGGTATATTTAAGATGGCAAATGGGGCGCCTCAAATGACTAGGATTTTCCAGTTTGTTGACGAAGGTTATTCACGGTCCTTACTCTCTCCCACATTTACGTTACTCCTTCTAGAACTTGCTGGGACGTGAGCAGTGTGGGTGCCAATGCCTACAAACCGAAACTTATTTTGCAAGAATTTAAATTGTTCAAAAATAATTGTTGATAGACAGAAGATGTAGCTTTATAGCATTTTGTTACTTAAACAAGCTAGATACAAGGGCGATAAATGTACATGTAATATATAGAATGCCGTATTGGCGGTGGTCAAGAACATTATATACATGGTGTTTCAAAAAGGACTTTACAATTTTGAAAAATCATACTAATTTATTCAAAGAACCTACAGAGCTGAATGTAGTGTCAATTTTTAGAGAAACACATCAAGTTTTGACTCGCGTGGTTCGCTAGTGCCGAATCGCACCGTCACGAGCGCTAGCGGCAGTTGCATCAAAGATGGCTGCCTTCACTGGACCCGAGCGTGCTTGCTGT
>JAQIXS010001574.1:0-28843 GCA_034700785.1 Rossiulus vilnensis | reverse complement strand
AAAATCATACCGATATTAGTAGAGATTCACCGTGATCTTTCCTCCAGGGCCCTGGTGGAAAGATCGGTGTAATCAGTACAAATATACTGATCATATCCTGATACTAGATAAAAATGTAGTGATATCACCAACCATACTGTTATCAGTGGTCCCAAAAACCAGTGTATGTACATATACAGCGGTATAATTAAGATTATACTGATATCAGTATAGAATCATACCGATATTAGAAGAGAATCACATACTGATCTTATGTCTAGAGCCCTGGTGGAAAGATCGGTATAATCAGTACATTAGGTATCAGTACAAATATGCTGATCATATATTGATATTAGAACAAATTGTAGTAATATCACTAAGCATACGGATATTAGTGGTCCCAAAACGCACTATAATACTGATATCATCGGTCCCAAAAACAGTATATAAATAGTGATATCAGTATAGAATCACATACTGATCTTTTCTCCAGGGAACGTAGCTCCTGTCAAGATTCAGGTGTTGAAGCAAACCGTTAACTAATATTATAACTTATGGATTCTTTACTGACAGGGTGTTGAGTTGAATTGAAGTGGAATGCATACAGAATGAATTGCGATGTGAATGTGAAAATTGAAGTTACCTTGACACTGGTACTCAAGGAAGATCTCCCATTTGATATCCTATCCTGAAATTAAAGAAATGAAAAACCATAAACGTCAAGTATTAGCCTACATGTACATCATGGTGTCTGCATGAATTTGCCAAGTAAAATCAATTGCAATTTTCCCAGAATTCCTAGCTGCAAGAGGCCATCTCCATGATTATTATACCTCGGGTTAAGAATTCCTATGATAAAACGGTGCAATAAAAACCTTTTAACCCTGTGGTCAACTTGTGGAGCAAGTAACGAAACCACCATGCAAATTGTATCATAAAATCATTTTACACTATCACGACATAGTCCACATTAACCTCACTGGAGAAAAAAAAACCTGGCCCCTCACGATGCGTGTAGTATGAATTTCCAAACCCCTTTAGTCTTGGACAACATGTCCAGAAACGATGACGTACGTTGGCCACAAACAGCAGCGCCACCAACGGCGCCTGTCGTCCGGTCCACTCTTCATCTGTGGCGCCCAGAGCTTCGTTCACAAACATAATCCGAAAATCGTGCCCTGTCCAGGGGAGCATCGTGCAAAACGGCTGACCCCCCGCCATGACAGGTGTTCTAATACGTCTAAATGATTTTTAAACCATTCGCAGATATTGCAGAGACGCCCGGTAGGTGGCTCCAATCACTCCCCAAGAAGCCGCCGCTGACATTTCATGACTTCCAGATAACAATCGAGTGAAAACGTCCGACATTAACACTCCCAGATCACGATTCATGATCGCCGACGTTTGCATGCGAGGGGTAAACGCATTACACGCACGAGGGCGACCTCTGACCCCGTGTCCGAAACGCCGCCATCTTGCACGGGGCTAATCCCTGTCCGCTCTGGGGGCAATAATAATGCACGACCAGCTTCTGGGAAATGAACGGTGATTTGCATAAGTGGGACGAACGGGATTAGGAGAAACCCTTTAAGCAGGTCGAAATGTTATGGAACCCGAAAAGACTGAAGGGTACATGCAGCTGTAAGATGGCATATTCCTGAATGAAATGGATTTTCCACAGTGGTGTTGGTAACGATTATCAACCCTGGAGAAATGATGTGTGTGATTCTCAACTGATATCAGTACCAGTTGCGCATCCAGGACCTACGTTTGGGAATGAAGGGGGGTACCAATGTCATTGTGCTGATTTTATGATTCTATACTGATGTTAGTATGATTTTATATAACCTTAGTGATATCAGTATGATTTTACATAACCTTAGTGATATCAGTATGATTTTATATAACCTTAGTGATATCAGTATGATTTTATATAACCTTAGTGATATCAGTATGATTTTACATAACCTTAGTGATATCAGTACGATTCTATACTGATATCACTATACGTATTTACTGGTTTTTGGAACTGTTGATATCAGTATGCCTAGTAATATCAGTATTAGTGGTTTTTGGAACTACAATACCAGTATGGTTAGTGATCTCACTACGTTTTTCACTAATATCAGTATGTTTGTACCGATATCTACAGTGCTGATTGTACCGATCTTTCCACCAGGGAAGGACTTAAAACGAGACATGGGTTTAGGATGTCTAAGGTATTGATTATGTCCTGTGCAAGTTCGGCTGCTTAGTGAACCCTGTCAAACAGTGTCAATCATGACGCCATTTTATTTATCAAAATTACTATAGCAATTTGTAAATGAAGTAATTTAAAGATTCAATCTTGTATTAAGTAAGACTTCGTTATAACTGCTAAATTTATTTTTTTGCCAGTGTAGATTCGGTCTAAGGTCTTCAAATCCAAAAAAATCACTTGTGTTTATTAACAGTTTAGTAATTTTGCAAATAACCGTTAATGCAATCCGCAATGCAAAGGTTACATAGCAAAAAGACGTCTCCAAGAGATAGAATGTAAAGAAAATTGAATTTTCAGATAATTATTGCAACGTTGTTTGCAGTCATTGATTTATGACCGATTATGCCATCAATGCGTGAAGGGGCCTCCACTCAGTGAATGCCTCAGCATGATACCGGTGCACACGTGACCAGTAGTGACCACTTGCCCCTGACATGCAGATTTCGAGCATTCCAATTAACTTTGCCGAACACCAATGCGCACTCAATAAATCAATAACAGTCCATCAGAAATGCTAAAACCAGTTTGTCATTTATGCAAAAATAAAAAGGTGAAACTGTCTTCTTGACCAGCAGCAGGTAGGTATATGTGTAAGCAAAAACAAACCCCTGGCAGGCACAGGGGTACGGGTACAGCTACCCCGCAGCTTAAACGGGCGTAGACACGACAGTCTATATCCTAACTAAGTAGCCTTCCTATTCAAATTCTATGGAAATAATGATAGATGAGAAGGACTTCACCCCCCTCGTTAATTGGATCCATTCTGATAAAATCGTTTCACCCTTGGGTTGAAAGGCCAATTTTGAGGAAAGGCCAAAGGAGCGGCACGAAACATGTGGCAGAAGAGGGGCCAACCCTAAACCCTTATGCCCCAGACGAAATGCTACAGTTTGATAGATGATAAGATTAATTTGGCCGAGAAATAAATGCCAGGGCAAACGTCCATTTTGGAAGGTTAAAAGCATCAGTCTGAACAAGGGTAATCGCTGATGGTTATTATCACCAGCCTCAAAAACCACTGCTTTGAAATCAACAAGAATCGGTTACTTAAACTTACAAATTGATGTGATTGATTATTTTGTTGAGGAACATTATTTTGTTTGAGATAATTGTACGAAATCGTGATATTTGTAGTTTTTTATTGTAGCATTGTTTTGTAGAACACTGCCGATATTGTCCCAAACAGTTCAGTAATTAATGGAAAGTGATGAAAAACCAATGACTAAGGTAATTCGATGATTTTTCAAGGATATCAATGACCTTGTTAGCTACTATATCGTCGTATAGCACAACGAATCAATTTTTTTTTAAATTAAAATATAATTGGAACCTTCAAAAATAAAATACTTCACATTTTCCGAGAAATGTATAATTTAATGACTTCAAAGACTATTTGAGAATGCATTCAAAAATAAAATGCATTCCGTTCAAAAAGTAGATATCGAAATTAAAAATCTGAATAGCTCGTTTTGTGAACCATTTAAACCACTTTCGTTTGAATGTAAATGTACCCAAATTGACTGAAATTTTCAGGAGAATAGCCTAAAAATGCAATGCCATAACTCTTAATCTCAGAACATCATAAAAAACGTTTACAGACTATTAACAGGTGTAAAGGCATACGGATTTAGCACTCTCTCCCCCCCCCAAAAAAAAGATGCAAAATGGTTTATACTGTTGCTTTAAGACTTTTCACCAGAGAAACGGATAAGGAATTTTAGTCAAATTACGCGAATTTTAAAGAGCAATAAATTGTTTACAAAACGAGCTATTCCGATTTTAAATTTGATTTCTACTGGTTGAACAAAGTACATTTTCATGAAACCACTTTTAAAGACTTTTTTTTAAAAATATATATAAACCAGCCACAAATACTAGGCTATTTAAAATTAATTGAAAATATTTTCATTTAATGACTTCAGTGGCATATCTGTGATGCTACATAATAGCACATTGTAAAAATCCAGTAAGTGTAGGCCTACTCAAAATCGGCTGACAAGACTTCCACGATACTTATTTGTTTTTGTTAAAAAAATAGCACTTAACTAAGTCTAACTTATACTTTGTTGCTCTCTGCCTCCCATTTCACTTTATAAAAAAAATCCCAGAATTTTTACAGGAAATAATGGCCGAAACATGACAATAATTTAGCAGAAACGCAAGCAGCACGGCTCGTTTGTAACCAACAGGCTGTGATCTATGAAAAATTTCATAATTCAAAACCGTTCGGGTCGTGAAAGTTCATATGTGTTCGCCGCTATTTTATCGCAAATTTTTCCTCCCCCTCGTAAAACGAAAACGCCAAAAATGGGTGAAAAGTTGAAAACTTACGACTGCTCGATTTATTGGCCGCATCCAACATACATTTCGGTTTTTAAATTTTTTTTAAACATCCGCGAATGATTTCGACTTGCGAGAAGCAGTGAAATTGCAGTTTGGTTTAATGAACACCATTGCTGCTACCAAAAAACATGTTTGATGGAATTATGTGTCCAGATTAGTCGATAATGAGCGCAAAATTGACAGTAGTAATGCTAAACATTTATTAAGCAATTACCAAACCCGTCATTCAGCGCCATCTAGTGGCAATAATGTGCAATGTTGACGAATGTTTAAAAATGTTTCCAAAAAATGCAAAGGAAAGTTGATTCATGGGCAATTATGCCCACGAATCAACTTACATAATGTCAATTTTGCGATCAATATCGCCTAATCTGGACACATCATTCCATCAAACATGTTTTTGGTAGCAGCAATGGGGTTCATTAAACCAAAATGTAATTTTACTGTTTCTCACAAGTCGAAATTATTCGCGGATATTTAAAAAATTTTAAAAACCCGAAATGAATGTTGGATGCGGTCAAAGGGAACAGGGTTCCCACCGAAATTAATTTCACGAAAATGACATTTTCCTGACCTTTCCATGAAGATTTGAAATTTTCCCTGACTTCTGCATGAAAATTTGACGTTTTCCTGACTGTTCCAGGTTGTCCCTGGTTTTCTCAGGGAAACAGGTTTTCCATGTCAACGGGAGGCCTGTAGAATAAACTTCTAAAATAGCAGCTGAAAATTTTAAAATTTCGTATCAATCTGGATTCCTCAATGTCAAATTTTACAAAGATTTTTAGGCTAGTTCGATTGGATTTAAGTTTAAGTCACATTGCCCTCAGCAAGATACAGGCGAAGGAAGAGTGCTGTCAGAAGTCCATATCTGGCATAAGTATGGTGGAGGCAGTGTGAAGCGGCCTTTATGCTCAATAAGAAGCACCCAAAAGCAGTTTCAACAAACTGCCGAAATGGGTGTTGAAGAAGTCCACCTTAAGTGCCGCCCTCACTGCAATGTTTCCTTCCAGAAAATATTGATCCAGTAAGACAACACCCCAGATGGGTCTTTAAGCAAAGATTTGTCCACGTTCGGCCACTGAAACGATCCATTTGGATCCATTACGCTTTTTTGCTTCCATGCACACAATCACACAATGGCCACGATAAAAGTCGAGCTCGTATTACTAAGTGCAGAAGTTGTTGATGCGACCTTATGTCAACTCTGACGTGGAATCAGCACCAGGCTCCATATCTACGAAAGCATCCTCCATAAATGAATAACGACTGAACGCAATAGGGCCTCATTGAATTGTGCAACGAAGATGTACCCACATAATAGGAACAAACAATCCAAAAGGGTAACTAAACAACTGGGGTGGTTAAGAAAATGAGGATCATGGTGTAAACTGTTGAGAGATGTTGGGGGGGTCAAAGGTTTTTGCAATCCAGAGATCACTTTCATTGAACTAAGTGAATGGACAACTATAGTTGACTATTTGGGAGGGGGATATCTTTTTCTTTTGATGGAGTTAGGTGGTTTATGCAAATAATGGGTTAAGCGTTGAAGGCTTTAAAACAAGGGAATCCAGGTGGGTTGTGACCAGAATTGCAGAGAGAATAAGAGTTTTACACAAGAGGAATTAAAGGATAGGTTATAAGGACTTCCATCTAAGTTGATACGTTTGGGAGGGCATGCTGTAAAGCAGCATAATCATATTCAGGCACGAAATACAAGAAAAAAGGAGGAAAAATATAGGATTTTTATTTGGAGAAAAGGTATAAGCAAATTTGAAAACTGCAAAGCTTTACTTATTAACTCCCGATTGCATATTTGCTACCTGCATAAATAAAATGCACGCAATATTTTAAAGTCATTAAGTTTTAATATTTTTGCAATATGGCTGCATTTTTCTGTTGCAAATCATGACATTTTGTTCAATTATTTCTCGACTTTACAAGTTGTCCAATGAATTGTTTTCTTTTTTTCTTTACTAGGACTATGCATAATATCATTGATTTGAATAGAAGTTGACCGTTTCAACGATATTGTCAAAATATAGGAACAAAATAAGATTTTTTTTTGTAAAATATAGGAATAGTAAGGGTTCAATTTTTGGAGATTTATTCGTGGAAATTTCCGCAATTATTTTCTTTCCTAAAAATTTTGCCAATGGCGTTCTTTTCGTTATTAAAATTGCTCAAAGTAATTTGGTAAAAAAAACGTTTTTCAGATCCTTCGATGAGTGTTATTTTTAGCAAGGATAATGTTTTCTCAGATTTCAAGATGTCACACGTGAATTTCATCCCCAAAAAGATGTCAAAACGCCTGGTGCAGATTGTGAAGTAAACAAAAGCCGAATTTATGAGAGGTTTTGAGTGTCAAGGGACATTCGATGAATAATCTAGCAAGCAGCGAACCCAAACCAGGGGCAGGGTGTGCCCAGTTCATCCCTCTGCTACTTTGAATTTGAGAAGCTACCTTCTAATCATTAAATTATCAGCCATTCCTGGGAGCCAGTGGTTTCAAACTCTCCGAATGAGAGATGCCATCGAGGAATTTAGCGGCAACACAGAAGTAATAAATAAAGAGATTCACTCCGCCATAAAAATGGCTACGTAAAAGGTTAACATTGCCATTCGTGTTGCCCAACCCCACATTTGTCAAATGGGCGGGTTGGTCCACCGTCATATTTTAGCTGGTAGGCGACAAAATCTTCATTCAAATTCTGGTAATAAACGCAGTCGGAATAAATCAACTTTTAGTTTAATTTAATGCAAACGTTTTCGAGTTTTTTGTTTTGTTTTGCTCTCCAGACCTGTGAACCTTTCATTAAAAGTTGATCAGAATAAAGTTTGAAATGATGTGGTGCTGGGTGATGCATGTAATTTATTATCCGTTTGATTGACTTCGTGGTAATGGTAAGGTATGTGTCCACGTTATGCATAGGTAGGTAACAATAAGTAAGTGTGCAGGTAACCGTTTTAATGATTACTAAGTTAACTTAAGTAACAATAAAACGTATTATCAAAAAATACAGAACAGTAAAGGGTAGGTTGACTTCAAAAATACTAGTTTTTCCACAAACTCTTTACACATGTGGACACATACCTTACCAATACCGACTTTGTTTCACCTAATGTTACGCAGACATCACTGCAAATACAGACTTATCTTATGGTCTTTGGATACCATAGTGCATTTAGTCATAAACCTTGACATCCAAGAAGTAAGGATAAATTAGTGGAAGCAGTATTCAAAGTCATCGTTTATGAAAGGCCATCTCTGCCTAAAAATTAAAATAATTATTACATGCAGTGCAAGTATTTTCCAGTTACAATTTGAATTCTTACAAGGATTTATATTCTGTTTAGGATGTTACATGAAGAGAAAACGTTGACATATCCAAAGAAGGAGGATAAATAAGAGTGAACAATGACTAGTTTCAAGACATGTATGACAGGCCACCTCGATGCTTCAAACTGCCCACTGTCCCTGCAAAAATCTTTTTCGTTCTCGCAAATAATTTATCGCGGAAAAAAAGGACACTTGTTGCATAATTCATCGATGATTGCATTGCATGATTTGAACAGAAACCGTTGAGAAATTCATCAGCTGCAAGAAGAAAGAAAGAAAGAAAAAAACAACAACCAGGAAACACTTTGAAGGGGGCAAAAGGAGATGAAAGTTTATGTTCTTGTACTCACAGACTAGTATTTGCACTTAGAAAAAAGGCTAAAAATGTTAAAGATGGAGTGAAAAACTGGGGGAAATACCGTATGGCCGAGTCATACTGGAATTTAAGGCGGCTTTTCAAAGTTAAGTTAACCAACCTTAGGTAAGCAGCTAAGGCCAATGTTGTTAGGGTGGAGAACGAAAAGGGAGAGGAAGGTTTAAGGGGGGAAAAGGCACAACAACTAAGGGTATTTTTTTTTTTTCAAAGGTAAGGACATTGACAGT
This sequence comes from Rossiulus vilnensis, assembly GCA_034700785.1. Lineage (NCBI taxonomy): Eukaryota > Metazoa > Arthropoda > Diplopoda > Julida > Julidae > Rossiulus > Rossiulus vilnensis. Next base: position 20,321 of record JAQIXS010001574.1, on the reverse strand, counting down.
GACCTATGCTAAACCCGGACACACAAGGTGCGGGTGGAGGGCGGGTAGAAATACTATTAAGGCAGTTTCAACCCTTTATTTCGTAATGTGTTTAACCCTGAGCTGACCTCTATTGATTTTTCTCTTCCTTTTTACTTCGAGTGAATAGGAATAATTTATAAGAAAACGTTTGCCGTGATTTTTTGACTTTACCCACCATGGAGATGTATCACCCGTCACCTTGTACTTGCATGGGCCTAACATTGGTACAATGTCCCTTTCAAGGGCGATGAAGCGAATTTGTAATTGACCGATCAATTTGAAATTCGACTGATCACCTGGGCTTGTAAAACTGGAGAAAAAAAAACACCATTCAGACTGTCAGGCATGACTAATTGACCACCAATGACTAGCCCTGGTGAAATGATCAGTACAATATTAGCGGTGATACCAGTGCTTGTTTACTGATATAGATGTACGACGTTATTCGAAGCAGTTTTACTGATATCAGTGAAATTTATACTGGTCAATATACTGGTCGTCTTGATACGCAATGATTACAACATTCGTAGTGATAGCAGTAACGTTTTACTGATGTAGATGTATATTATGACCTTATTCGAAGAAGTTTTACTGTTATCAGTGAAATTTATACTGGTCAACAATGGTATTGCCACCATCTTGATTTGCAATTATGTCTGACTTTCAACATATATAATCCATATTGAACTTCTTCGTGGATTTACCACTGCCTTTTACACAAAGTGTACACTTTTAGTAGGCTACGTGTGTGCTTCAAAGCAGAATGCATTTTGTACTACCACTTGGAGAAAAATAAAAAAATCTTCAATACGACTTCAGCTCAGTTGATCAAAGGTTTGAATCGTCCGTGTGAATTATCATTTTCCCCGTGTCAACAACAGGTGATGTGGGTAACGCCACTCCGAATCCATGGCAATAATTCAAAGCCAGAAAAAGCCTTGGCCACAAACGTGAATGATGCCTAAACAGGTAGTGCAATTAGCACCTTTCTATCGAAAAAAAAATTGCAAATTCCGCTTGGCAACCCCAGCGCCCCTATCAACAACAGCCAGTTGCAAATGAATGTATGCACATCGTTTTCAGAAGTATTAGGAAGCGCACACCCTTAAAATTAGCGGAAGTGGCATCGGAGTGTTTATTATTCCTTTTCATAAATTCGTTGCCTAAAAAAAAGGGAAGGGCCAAGTCACATTACGGAGCGGATGTTACGCTAAAATGCAGCTTTTCATCGAAATGAAAGAAGTCTTTTAAATCTGCGGAACCAATAGCACGTCTTCTGACATGTATGCATAATCGTGAACCAATTAGGTTTAATCGAAATTGGTTTATTGCATCCCATGAAGGATCCGGAAGAAGAAAAATGCCAGGATGCAAAATAATGTTAAATAACTATAAATTAATAGATAACACAGTACCTTACGTGTTTCTAAACAAACGTTCATATCTCCATATTTTGGAAATCCTAAATTAACATTCAATAATCCAATTTTAAGTCGGGATAGCTAGTTTTGTAAACAATTTATTGTTCTTTTTTTTCCCACTCATTATTTACCAAAATGCCTCATCTTGAAAGTCCTTAAAGTAACAGCAAATCATTCGCATTATTTTATGGACATACGCGTGCCTTTATCTGTCGCTATAAATGTCTCTTCAGGGAATACAATGTTCTGAGAGTTTTATATAAAACAGTTCATAAAAAAAAAAATTAAAATGTTTTACATAATTTGTTCGAAGCATGATACGTTTTTGCGCGTGGATTTATGACATTGCATCTTCAGGCTATTATTCTCCAACAAAATTTAAAAGACAAATTTGGGAAGTGCATTTGAAAGTGCTTTAAAATTGTTTACAAAACGAGCTATTCCGATTTTAAACTGGACATCTACTTCCTGAACAGAATACACTTTTTAAGGGTATTCGTTACTGATGTCACAATCATGGCTCTGCGACACGCACTGGATGATCGGCAAGTGGCCATGGCGGTGCAATCCCAGAGCCTTCAACCTCCTTTCCTGACCCATCCACGCATGGACGGAAAGGTTAAAAAGGTACCTCCCATTACGGCTTTCTCGTAATCTACATTTGTGTTGTATTATGTCTTCGGTAAACACAAGTGCATGTTGAGTCTGAAGGCAAAGTGGTCGTAATTACAGAGTGAGAAGATCAAAACGATCTTGGGCGTGGAATCAATACTGATCAAAAAGCGATGTGGACAAGATAAGGGTTAACCCCCATAAACGGCCGACCAAACAGAACCCCGCATTGCCCTAAAATGGGATTAAACTTGACCCAATAGTTTCGGCCAAAAGACGCCATCTGCATGGCCATGGCATTCAGGCCAACCGTTGCTTGTTTTGGTCCAAATCTGATGGCCGCAGGCTGCCGTACTTTTCCCTCCCCAAAATGGATATTTCGGCTTTTGGGAAGGAGACAACAGGTGGGCCCTCTTTTAATTTGCACGCTGGAGAGTTGATGAAAGAGGTCTGCCATGGTTTTTCCAATGACCCACACAAGAGTTTTCTCTTTGATCTGCTCTGATGGGGCTTGCTCGTGGCTAAACCATGGCGTGAGGCGCGTCAGGGAAGGAATGCTCAAGAATGACGAGGATGAGCCAGAGTTCATTATATTTCGGATAAAAAGTGGCCAACTATCTGTTTCGATCGCGGGGTATAATTAGTGCGTGGCCAACACTCGTAACAATGAGCATGCCTTCTTCTTGATGCTAGACAGGTTAACCAGGATTCCAGAGAAACGCTTTTTGGAGAAGTCGCTTAGACCACAAATGTTTAGCGTTAATAATAATTTTAAAAAAAACATTAAAAAAGGCTCTTTCACGAGACGTGGCATCGTGACAATTGGGTGTGTAGATTCGCCTTACCAAGCCATTAAATCTGACCAAGTCTGGGTCATATCTCTTCGAAAATGGCCGTCCGTGCCAATTCATTCTGACAGCGTCCAATGAGCATTACCTCGCATTCTGGAGATTTTTTTAAAAAATTCTTGACAATATTAAGTGCATGGCGTCAGATTTTGCCAGCCAAGAAACGGGTAATTACATAGAAGCCACGGTATAATGACTCGATTGCCATACCGGAAGACATGAAAGCAACGTTATTGTCACGCAGCTGACAAAGCCATGCGCATACCCTTAATAACGTCTTCTACTTCTAGCTCATGTTGATCAATAATATCACTCGTGTCACGTCCATTCCTTCGACCTCCCATGCTCCAGAAGCCCAGACAAGGCACAGATGATGATACTGGTGTGTCTGGAAGTCAAACCCTTGTCTGGAAGCCAGTGACTGATCTAAAACTACACACTGGGGACAACAGAATGCGAATGACTTTGCACTTTGTGTAATTCCGTAAAGATTGTAAAAACAAATATTGCAGACAAGATGGAAGTTGATTATGGACAGAACCAGGTACCAAATTGGATGCTTCAGTCATAAAACCATGCATTCTACTGAAACGTACAGAAACCACGAACACAATAAACGATCACTGTCAAGTGTCAACATCCTGGAAGAACAGCATTGGACATTGCAATCTAATGTCAAGAAGCTTCGCCAAAAAAATAGGCCTATGACAGACAAAGTAAGAGCGAAGCTATCATTTATGCTTTGGGAATTTCTGGAAAATCTTTATGCCAAGATAGGTATACTCGAAACTTTCAGTTCAATACGTTAACAGCTAAGATACTTTGCAAAAGACAATATCATTCTACACAAATACGCATGGCCACCGTCCTTCTTCCTTCTGATTGGTTCTAAACATCTATGTAAGGATGTATGGGTTTGTTCGACAAGATAGATGCACTGAAGGGACTTGAAGTGTTTCGTAAAATACGTCGATATTTTCTCAGAATGTCATTAATTTACCAGTAATTAAAATCAATTATTTAACTGGCCATGACATCAATTAAGACGTTTCTGGAAACTGTTGACTCCATGAGAGGAATAATCAAAATATCAGTCTGCGACTATCACAGAGAAGTTCCAAGACCACGGCTAACAAATGAGAGTAAGAATTAAAGTGAACTGCGAATGAAACATAATTTTAAAAAATTGTACATATTCACTTAATAGAACGTATTGGAATTACATTAGCTCAGCATACCATCTTCCTTTTTTTTAATTTTTTGAAAAACTCAGGCATGTTAAAACAGCATAGGGTACATGTAAGTCCCTGCAAGTTAATAACGATGACAACTATCCCAGAAGCTGACCAGAAAATCACCACAGCATTCGTGGAAGGAAGGTCATCAAAGTCACGACATCTGACATTGGCCAAAAAGCCCAACTTTCGTCCGGTGTAAGGTAACCGCTCGCGTGCAAGTTGATCAGCATGTTGGCCAAGAGATAAAACTCGTTCAGGATGACATCGCCGTTAAGTTTAAAAGACGATTAATTTACTTTTATCTATGTCAACCGCAAGTGACCTTAGGCTATTTGACGAGGACTGGCGGTGCTTTTGCTGCGGCCAGGCATCCTTCAGGAATCCACTGCCTAACCTAACCTAACCTGAAAAATAAGGATGTCCCCAAAGAAACCTCAGCAAACTTTCTTGCATCATGGCGCCGGTTGTTTACCCTGCTCCCCCTAGGTCAATATAACTGGACGCAAGACGCCTACCTGGGCAGAAGGGAAAAAAAATTAAAATATTTATCCTTTCGAAAATATTAATGTCAGACCAATGAATGTCCACTTAATCATTTCGGCCGGGAGATTAATCGCTCATTAGATATTTGCAAAACACCAGATGCCCACGATCCGCAGAGGTTGACCTCGCCACAACAAGAAGTCGGAGGGGCTACCGGTGGTGTTGCCAGACTGGGGCGCCATGGGTCAACTACGTCAACCGGCTTGAGAAGCTAATCTCAGTTCAGACGAGTTGACCAAACGCATCCACGAAATGGACACGTGAGAAAGGATTGCCCAATTTTCGTGCTTTACTAGTACCGTATGCAAATGAACGCGTGTAACAGGTGTCACTCGGGGTGAAAAGGGGGAGGGGGGAATGAAGACCGCAAAAACAATTGACCAAGTACCGTGAATACATTCGACCAGCGTCAGGAAACAGGGAATGTTCATGAACAGGATTTCCAGCGAAATTAGATGATTCAATTTTAATGACTTTTCCATGGGTTTTGGGTTTGGAAATTTTTTTTTTACCAAAAACACTACCAAAAATTACTGTAGAACCAAAATGGAAGTAAAATCTACCGAACTGGCTTACAGATATTTTTGTGTACTATTTCAAAAGTTGAAAGTGTGTCGAGACAAGAATTTCCTATCATTGCATCAATACTTCATCAATCGGGTTTGACTGAATACGCCCTCTTTCGAGCAGTATCATAAACAATCGTTTGAGATCATGTCAATTTAAAGATAGCATTTTATCTGATGAAAATTTCGCTGTCTGTTGCATGAAAATTGGAAATTTCCCTAACTTTTCCATGTTTTCCAGACCATGTGCATTATAACTATCAACGTGGCATGATCTTTTTAAAACACAAAAAACCCCGAGTCATTTAAAGGTTTGTTAATTATGAAGTCAGGTCAAATGTTTTAAAAGAGACAGTTGCAGAAGCCATACTTCTCATTTACAATTCGACATCTTCAATTGTGACATTTTAGAAAAATGTCGAAGAAACGTCATATTTGTCCATTGAAACCATCTGTTAACAACGTCTCCAAATGTCATTTAATTATTTTATCCCGAGTTAATATGTTAATACCTAAAGTCGAAGTCGGAATATGCTAAGACATACTGTACCAGATGGGTAGAATATCAAAAAATCGATTTTAAAAGAGGATTTTAGTGAAGCCATTAAAATTGTTCAACCAACAACAATGTAGGCAATAAGTTGGGACGTCAAGCCACCATTCCGACACACCTTTTATCACTTACGTAATTAAAAAACGAAAGTTTAAACCGACGTACTCCATATCTTGATACCAGCAACGATTGGCTCGATTTGATTAAAAAGACAGACAGCGTGAGCCACTAATTTGATAATCACGTTAATGCGTGTCATGAATTAAAAGGGCTGAGCAATGGAAGGTTGTCTTCCCACCAATCTTGAAAACTTACACACACAATTTGCGCAAAAAATATTAATCGTGCCGCAATATTTTACCATCGCACCACGTCTCCAGCACGTGTAGTCAAAAGTCAAGTCTTCTCCGAATTAATTAGCTTCGAGACTTAATTAATTACGGGGTAGGAAGAACATCTCACCCATGGTGCAATGACCCAACTTCACAAACTTCTTCAGATAAATGACCTAAGCGGAAAACCGTACGGAATTAGAAGTTTATGCTTATTATATCCTTGAGTGGGCATTTTTTTAACATAAAAGCCACAAGTATAAAAATGAACTTTTTTTAAAAACAAAAAACTTTTAGGTCACAGGCATAATTCGCAAAGTAAACTTGGTCCTGGCATTCATATTAACATTGACATGGTAATGGTAAGGTATGTGTCCAAATGTGTCCACGAAGGATATTACTTTATGCATGGGTAGGCAACAATAAGTATGCAGGTAACCGTTTTAATGATCACTAAGTTATCTCAAGTAACATAAAATGTATTATCAAACAAATACAGTACAGTAAAGGTTATGTTAGGTTGACTTCAAAAAGACTACTTTTTCCACAAAATTCTTAACACTTGTAAGAGAGATCCAACTTGAACATCTAAATAACATCTAAATATGAATGAATGTTTGTTTATGACTTCTCATGGGTGTTCCCTCAGGGGCTATTTCGTTACGAATCATATGCACTTGAACGTACAAGACAAACGTTTAAGACTTAGTGATAAAACCCTAAAAAGACTTCAAAGTAATAGCAGAAATTGGTGAAATGTCTTGGCTCTTACTCAACACTAAGTGAAGACGTGCATCATCGCACTTTTAAGGGATTGGGTATTTCTCTGTAAATAGACACCCAACAAAACAGGCCTTCATGGGCGTCTTACATCCGAAATCTTTTCAAAACAAGAGATTATGCGAAATTCATGAACATGTAACAGATGTTTTCAGTGGAAACGTTTCCTCACGAGCTTCAGAAGTTAGTTACACTGCATTTAACAGAAACTGAGTACCCCCAGAGACTGTTTCGAGGGATGACATTATATCTCAAATGACATTTTTTCGATAAAACTATTTTCGTAAGAATGCAAACAACAAATGCGTTCTCTTCCTTCCGGTAACATCTGCTGTCCATCATCCTTTCTGAAGCATAGATTTGGTTCCTTGCTTGAATTTCTTGCAAAAAACCATGACTGATGCCGTTGGCGGCAAGCGAAGCTCGTGACTCTGACACATAGGTCATAAGTTGCAAAAATCATATCAACAAACGAAAAGACTCAAGTGTAGAAAAACAAACTGCAGGTCAACTGTTTACATTTTAAAGCCGTGTGCAGGCCACTTCCTAATGAAATATCAACACTTCCTTAATTCAATCAAAAAAAGTATTTAAGACATGTTAAGACTTTGACCACCCATTGCTGTCACGAAACGTTTCAATGAATGCATTTGAAGAAGTCAAAAACACGCATTTCCAGTTACATCTACAGGTAGTTTGATAGCATAGTTAGTTTCTAGAAAAGGCCATGGGTTACTCGGATCCATAACCGATTGTTTACATTTGATAAATACGATTAAAAATGCCCTTTGGCTGCATCTTATCATATCAACATTATGAAGACATTTCTGGCTTGAACCCAAATTACCATAATATCTTATCAGCGGTTACTCCTCCTTCGAATTGAGAAATGAAAGGGGTAACGTTTCTCCTTGATCATACACAAAAAAAAATCGCATTTCTATTTTGTAATTTAAAGTTCAAGTACATTGACATAAGGCAGGTATTTCTCTATTATAATGGCGCTTATTGAGAAGTGCAATAAAACGTAATTGAAACAAAGATAATAAAAGATTGCGAGAAGAGAACAGAGGTAGAACCATTAAAAGCTAACAGGTTTCGGTATTTTTACAATTAAGAGATGGTTGTAATTCCCGTGAATTTCATACGTAACCTGCGAGGGATTTGGTCCGGAGTGGTAAAATACTACAGTGGTAAAAATACCCAATTAGCATAGTTTAAACATTTCTTGTTTTTACACTTCTAAGTACAGCGCACTCAATTGTCTGTGAAGCTATAAAAATGCAAATATCAAGGCATAAGCAGACGCTTCGCACACCCTTTTCAATTTTTTTTTAAATCAATGAAACACAATTCAATTCAATTTTCACTCAGTATCCTACATTCAGCAACTAAATGCCATATTCAAGACAAGAAGATCTTTCTGCAATTTGACAGAAAAATCTCTACCTTCTTCCACTTCATCATACAAGTAAGCATCGTCTGCAAACAATTTGGAATTACTGGAAAATAATTTTGGTAGGTCATTTATAAATAACAGAAAGAGTAAGGGGCCCAAGGACGCTACCCTGAGGGACACCAGAGGTTACGTGGACCCAACTTGATTCGGCTCCATTAATTACAACCCTTTGCTTTCTTGCTGTCAGAAATGCAGATATCCATGATGTAATAAGGGAATTAATTCCGAATGCATGAAGTTTAAGGAGTAAACGTGAAACGTTGAACACGTTTGGATTTTCTTGATAAGAGATCGCTATCAAAACCTACGGCATAAATGTTATTCATGAGCACTGGAATGAAACTGCTTACGAAATAGGCATATGAAGGGTCACCAAAAGTTAAGATTAATAAAGAGGGAGGGGTTTTGCGGGTACCAAAACTTGCTACAAACTTTCCATAATTCAAATTAACATAGCAACCGAACATTAAAGATTTTTTTTAAATTTTCTGTTTCTTTAATTATAGAGCTGAATTTTTACCGATATGGACCAGGAAGTCAGACGCGTCCAATTAGGAAGTCAGGGACCTTTGAAACATCCTACAATTTGTGATAAACTCGCATTTTGTAACATAAAAAAGCGAAATGTCATCGCCTTTATGTGGAAATTGATTAGAAATGGCGATACGAAACAACGACACATCAGACATATCTGATGCAATGAAGCAATATTTACAACATGAATTCGACTGGTTTATGCCAATTATCCTCTTTATCTTCCTCAAATTAGCACAAATGATTTGAGATGCAGGGAGAAAAGCTGTTCTAGGGATAGCTTTTGATATAATGCAATATACATGTGCTGCAATACATGCACTTTTCAAACATCTGATCAAACATCAGAACACTAAAGTGATGTACAATGCACTTCTTTTCAATCACATTAACATATACAGTACCTCAATTTATTCATATATTGCCTACATTTATCTCGGCCGGATGAGGGTTTCGCTAATAAACAATGTTTTCATACTAATCGGTTAGGAGATTACACGCAACGATTGTTGTCTTCAACCATTGTTCCATGCGCAATTGTTGACGATGGGAAACAATCAGATACACATTCACTGTCGGCCACTACCTTTGGTGTTTCTAGTTGAAAGGTGAGGCAGTGGTCCACTGAAGAAAGGAAATAAGTTTATCTAAAGATGACTACATTCACTCAAGAATAAAAGCGTCTGGATGAAATACACAGACTTGGAAAAGTTGAACGTTTGGAGAAATCTGTCTTAAATTTGTCACATTGTGTGCTCATCAAAAAGTAATATTATGGCAATCACGTTTGAGTGCATATGCTTTTTGAAGTTTTGTTTAAAAATAGTTTTATCAGCCATAATTCTTATACGACTGAATCAAAAATGTGTCCTTCAGCTTAAATATGCTTTTATTGTTCATCAATTTTATGTAAAGAGCTTTGTGAGCACCCATTTCTCCAAACAGACATGACTTGGTGGCAGCCATTGTAAGTGTCCGTAAGCAGGTTGGACAGACACTTTCTAAGATTTGAAATTTAGGACTTTTCCAGATAAAATTTTAGGACTATTTAGGATTTCTTTTTAAAATATAATATTTTAGGATGCATTATTCTATTCCTTATTCATATATACACTAATACAAGATTAACGTTAGTTTTGATCAATGTTTTTAACAAGGCAACTTCGGCATTTTATAAATTCAATTAAGACAGTGTTGTCAAACACAATACGCAGGGCATTTAATAATTTCAAACAATTATAACGGTTTCAAAGTTGAATTGTTAGGCAGTTTTGGGACTTTTTAAAGAATATTCAGGACTTAATTAGGACATTTAGGACTTGTTTGCCATCCTGTATAAGTCAAAGGAGCAAACTGAGCGATGGTGACCCGGTTGACCTCTCTGAAGTGTCAATGAAACGAAATGACCACGGCAGGGACGTTTGCATTTTAAATAAGTTTTGAAATGGGTTAGGATAAGGTGTAAATAGTACAGGGGAAAAAAATGAGTCTCCATGGGGGACATTTTTCTAACTCATTTCATTCCGTGCCTCTCTGGAGTGGTAGACCAAAGCAGAGACAGTCACAAATGTGTTTATCTCTCATCCCATATGCAATCCTCATACATAACACATCGTTATTTTACTACACGAGTTATGTCGGCTTTTATGATCACGTTCATCTTTTAAACACATTTACCAACAAATTCGCGCCTGGCTATCTTCTACATCAGGTAAAAAACTCAAATACTGACCCCCTGAAGAGGCTGAAGTGGACATCTGTAGGCCATCAGTCTCGTCAAGGTGAAGTTGAACAAGAGTGGCATCTTTTTTTCTGTTTTGTTATTTTAGGTCTGCTATGTTTAAACCCTAAAACAGTTTTATATAAAACAATTTTAAAAATGATAAATATTTTTTATGTGGAAGATTAGCTATGTCGTGATATTTTATGCATAATTTTTTTTTCAAATTATATTTCATGAAATGCCAATGCATGTATACTGTGTTCTACCAACATGTGATGCGTTCAACGCACGTCACTGGCATCTTATTTGTTTTTATAACGAAAATCTTCAATTTTTTTGTTTTAACATCTAGATGAAATCAGTGTAGTTTCTCGCCACCTGACTACTTATTATTTGTTTTGCTATTAAACTAGTATTTGTGGATCATCCTCCTCTTTTGCTGTAACATTAAAAACTGTAGGAATAGAAGGCCTGTTTATTTGAATATTTTTTATAAGATATGTCATGATGTCAGAGCCTGGTTTGGATTATGACCACACGAAACAAAAATGCAAGCTTCAAGCAAGTTTAAATAACAAACGATTCACTACTGGATCATCCAAGTGACTCATTGGCCCCATCTTTTAAAGGAAATTTTAAGAAATATTTTTGCAACAGATTTCAAAATAATTACTGGCCGACTGGCTTTTATGGGGTCAACAGCCAAGCGATTCATCCCTTTCTGGTCAGAAACAACTAATGCGTGGCTTTCTTTTTTTTTTTTAAATGATAAAACTGGTTACAGTGATTAAAAAGAGGCATGCATTTTATGGGCTGATTTTAAACGAAGGCGAAAACGATTTTTTACGAACTTCAGCAACATTTCATGACCAAACAAGATTTTTTTATCACATGATTGGTGTGGTCAACATTTATTTAAGAGATTAATCCCCACGTAAACTGCATGGATAGTTAAACAGCTTTTCTCTGCACTGGGCATTTAGGGAGAAAAATGAAGATCGTTTGATTTGTTCATAGTGAAGATCAACCCAACAGTACGATGACACTGTCGAATTTATTGAGACTGAAAATGTTGAATGAAAGTTTTGCCATCTGCTATAAAACTCGCGATTGAATGCAGTTCGGTGACCAATGCCATAATAACCTTGACCAATGCTACTATTGTTTTCCATGCCAGACCAGCCTTAAGAATGACAGTCGTATCTATTGTACAACATATGGCAACACCCAATACACAAACAAGCAGAGAACAAAGGCTTTCGACCCACGTGCCCCAAAAGGATTGTAAAATTCGTACATGTACTGGGCACTTTATTTACGATGCAATCCAGGTCGGACACCTGCAAGAAGGAGTCTTTAACCCCACCTTGCTCAAGATCCCTACTTGGGAAATTGAAAATAATGCGAAGGTGGAGGAACCATGCTTCAGTACTTCATCCGGGATCTCAACGCCACCTACGAGCAAAAATAGGCACAAGAACTGCAATAAAAAATGGGACTCAACTTCACTCAAACCAAGAAAGACATGGTTAAGCTGGTCAACCGTTCGTCAGGAAGCATGGCATCCGAGTATAATGAGAAGTGACATCAGTAAGGACTTAATTACTGTACAACGCTACTGACAAATGAGCCTATAGTTGTTTGAAGTTTTGAAATGCATCTATCATCGACTGTCTTATATAGAGAAAGTGGAAGTTCTGGAGTATTAACAGCTGATTTTTTGAAAACAACACCGCATGACATTGGATAGGATTTATTGTGGATATCGCGTGAGGACGACACCATGATGTCCACACGATTTTGCGTTGTACAAATCAATGACTTTTCAAGGATTTTGAACAATATTCAATAAGATTTGTACATACATGAATTTAGGATTAAGTTTTATTTGTAATTGTTTCGTATGCATTGCTACATTTCTGGACACATCGAAACAACTTCATGGTGTCTGCAGAATTGCACAGTGTAAAATCAATGACTTCAAGAATTTGAATTGCAAAAACAGATATTAAAGATATTTCGAAATTCTTTAAAAGTCATCGAAGTCAACAGTAGGCAAATTCTGTAAACGCCATGGGGTAGTTGGGATTTGTCCAGAAATGTGACACTGTATTTTTAGCACATAATTATTATTATCACATAACGATTCTGTCCAATTTAATTGTTTCATACGGATAGTCACATTTCTGTACACATCCAAACTTCTCCATTTTTTCAGCAAAATGCCACACGTGAAAACATTAAATTGTTAAATACACTTGGTGTTTTCAAAACCTGCCCATAGATCAATCCAGTCATAATGAGTAATGACCCTAACGTTAATTTAATCAGTTTTCCAGTATCGTAATGACCCTCAGACAACCACACACTTGTTTGCTTCTCATTCGCATGCACGAAACGAATGTAAATTATGTCCATGAGTGACTTTGGCCACAGGCAGTGGAATGTCTCCTTCAGTTCCTCATTGCTTTGATCAAACAGTCCACCACAATCACCATGATTGGCATCTCCTGAATGCTGATTAACAGACCAGTTAGCCATTATCGAGCGACGGATAATGGCCATTGTGATGTACGTAGCCAAAGATATTGTCCGCTTAACGTTTCACGGTCTAGGTTAGAAGAACATGAACTTTGCATTTCATGGCTGATTAACCGAGGGTACCCCACAACGTACAACACACATCAGAAGTAGAAGACATAAAAAAATGCCAAGTCGGCTGGGAATTTTTAAAAAATTGGTCCAAATATAGGTACAATCGCATTGTGGGTACCACGTCATGCTTGGACGCCAGATTACCAGAGGTTTTAGCGCCATTTTTTCTTTCTTCCCACAAGGTGAAGCCGATCTTTTTATTTTGGACATAATACATTTGTCACGCGACGAAAGACGACAAGACGTCAAGACACCCCCATCAGCAAGCCAGAAGACCTACTTCTGAGTTGCATGGCCATTGCATGATTCACGAATTTCGTTTCGTCCCTGTGCATCTAGCGGTGACATTATGAAATCGTTGAAAAAAAACCATCTTAAGGCGTATGTGCCATCACGCAATTGGCCGTCTCCATTCCTAGGCAATCATATATCTACAGAGTTGCAGTGATGTTAGGAGAGATTGCTCGATTTGTTCAAGAAGCACTTTTATTCATCCCAACCCCCCTCCAATTAGTTCATTACACCCCATTCCAGGTAGATCAAATTATATAAATCACCTTGGCTGATTTATTTGAACGAAAGGATATTAAATGACGTCAATTACCAATAAAAAGTTTCATTTCTACAATCACTGATGTAGCCTACATCATCATCATCATCTTATAATTAGCAAATAATAACAAAATATAATAAGCTATTGAAATTTAGATCGAAAATATTTTTATGGGAAGAGATGACGTCCATTAACACAAATTCTGCAAATTATTTTGGCTGATTTAATTGGAAAAAAAAGAATATTAAATGGCGTCAATTTCCAAAAGCAAGTCTTCGTTTCTGCATAATGCGATTGTCAACATTTCATATTAATGATGGAGATTATCATTTGTCTTTCCTTCCTTATGTTTAGGAAATAATATTATAAATATAATAGACTAATACCATATACCAATACTATAATATATCTAAAACCATATTAAAAGCAGCACAACAATTATAAATCAAAAGTCGAATTTTCGTTGGACACCTTTTCATTGACAGACCCTAAACTACAGGGTGCGACATATTTACATATAATGTAACAATGACTACAGTACATGACCATATCTGAGTACACCATATTTGAACAAGCAACTCGAAATGAATATGTATCACGTACTTAATGTGCAAATTCTTTTTTCCGAACAATTCAAGCGCAGACAACAATTTGCTCCAGTTTTGAGCATTTCGAGGAAATCGCAGGATGGCGCCACGAATAAAAACCCCTTTTAAAGCCGCAAATAAAGGCTTATAAGCTTTTATGGATGCCACACATACTGCACATAACAAGCTCACACTCGCGCACACACACAAAAAATTGCATATGACAAACACCTTACATAAATTTAGGCCACGTAAGTAGGTGTACTATGGCGTGCCTAGTTTTTCCTTCATTCTTGGCTCATTTCTGTCATAAAATTCAGATTCAATCCGATTATGCTAAACCGGGTCTTTTATATTCATACGTCTCGAAAAATGCACGCAAAACCTGATTTCAAAGAACTCCGTGCTTAAGACAGCCATTGAATCCGATGACCTTGCCCGTAGCAGACAAAATTTCAGGCTGAATTTAAAATTCAGGAAGGATTTTCGACAATGTAAACTCCCAAAGAATGTGCTATATGCTTATGAATTCATTTAAAGACAATGAGCTAAGAAGCGAGTCTAACCAGCAGGTCTCATCCCACCCTGAAATTGTTCATGTTTCTTTTATAATATATATTTATATATACATATATAGCTGTATTTCTAACGAGCAATTTTTGGCTATTTTGGGACGACATGCTTTTCAAAAGCGATAACCAGAGATCTTTTTTGATAATGACATTGTTTTACATTGAATATGCAAGTGGCAAATACTGAATTACTTTTTGCAAACAAAACGAGAAATCGTGCATTATCGTTAGCGTTTCTTAGTTTGGCGATGATGCGGTGTGGAGAAATCAAATTAATTTAATCACATTAAACAGTACAAAAATGATTCGCAAGCCCATATGGACTGGCCTTCAAGCGTTTACTAGTTTGACAAGTGTTCACAATATCCTTGTCATTGACATACTTCCATCTCATGTGTTTTCCAAGGCAATAATTCAGTAATAACAGTTGGCACAATGTTTAAAAAAATATCAAATACATGAAAGTGTTTGGGCATTCACCAGGTAAACGCTAATTAACTAACCACGTATGCAAATCAATCACAAGCTACGCTGATAAATTCAGTAAAAAAAATGTGTCCAAAAATAGAATGACACAGCCTTAAACAATGAGAGATTCAGCTTATAGATTAGTTCTTCCAGCAAGGAAATATTGTTCATTCACCAGGATGACGTCGATCAACTAATCATTCACACAGATCAGTCACAAGCTAAGCTGATAAATTAAGCATAGGTTAATCTGTCGAAAAAATGGAACGGAACTGAGCCTTAACCAATGAGAGAGATACAGCTTATCGATTACGTCCTCCAGCAAGGAGAAAGCACACATACAGTATGCTTCTGCATGTGATGGCAACCAGGCTTTTGCAGCCTATTGGTCCATTTCAATTCCCCTTTATCATTCTAGTTTTGGACAAACTACAGTATCAAACAGCAACACTGCAACATGTATCCTTCATTACATGTATTTCGCATATTGCATTGTTTTTGGTATTTTCCAGGAATCAAAACCATACATGTATTTTATGTTGTGATGGTCTAAAGCATAAAAGCAACCTTTATCATCTCATACTGATAACATTCGTAATGTTCACTCATTACTGGTGAAATTACGAACACCATCAGTCCACGGTGTAATTCACTGCGTAACTCCAACTACTGGATGTCACGTGATACAAGCGTGTCCGACCTGAGACATTGCTCTCATTTTCTGAAATATGGACCCAGTGGGTCATTGGTCAAAGGTAAAGCTACACCACCCCACTATTGTGTTGGCACCCGTGGGGTCAATCGTTCCTAGTCATCTAGGGGGTGTTCCATAAATACCGGACCTGAATACATAAATTTGAATGTAATCGTCAAATTCGATGGCATAGATAGGAGTGAGAGAACAACGGGCCCGTGTTAAATGTAGATAAATCCGCAAATACACGCACGTACATGTTTGCTTCAGCCCAGAAAAAAAAGAGAAAGACTTGTCAGGACATCATGGAGAGACAATGTCACGATTTATGAGATTGCAAGAGCACGACTCCAGCGCTATCTCCCAAGTCTGACTTACATATCTAGGTTGTACACGGCCAACACCGATGTTTCGCCCTAACAATAGTGAAAGTGTAACGAGCTGAAACAAGGTCGACACAATGGGTGCAATATGCCATGGAGAAAAATTCATTGAACAATTTCCGTGAAAGAAACCAAACTTATGTCACACATTGTCCGTAACACTTGGTGCCACCTTCACATACCAGATGTCATTTTTTTTCAATCAATTTCCATTTAGTAAAAAAAAAATCAAGAAATAATCCAAAGTGGAACCCGAACTAAACCAGGGTTTCCCCAAGTAACAAATTTTTAAACTTCCCTGACTTTCCGAATTTTTTTTATTAAACATATTCCCATTGCGACCAAAGATGCAAAATTATGACAAATGCAAGGAATGCTGTTATTTTAAAACGAGGAATTTACTATTTCTATACAAGAAGATGGAAGACTTAACTATCTTGACAATGTCAACACAAGTCAATTCCTCAGTTTTAAAATAACATGGCATTCCTTGCATTTGCATTTGTCATAATTTTGCATCATTGGTCGCGATGGGAATGTTTTTCAATGAAATAAAATTGGAAAAATCATGTAAGTTTAAAAATTTGTTTCTTGGGAAACCCTGGTTTAGTTCGGGTTTAGCAATGGGGCCTACATTCTTTGATTTTCAATACTCTTCCATGTCATCATTTTTTTCAAAGTAATTAAAAACACTAATTTTTAAGATGACAGGCTAGATGTTCTTTTATTCTATAATTATCATTATTAATTTTATCTAATTATTCTTATATTTTATGTAATGTAATTGTGTAATTAACTGTCGAACACTACTCACTTGATTCCAAGATGGCATCGCCATCAAGACACACGTTGTAATTAAGAAACTACTTGGCATAACGTAACTAACATGTATTTTGCATACATTTCATAATTTGAACATTCCAGTAAAATATGTGGTATGTAAAATTCCCCTAGCATTTTTAAAAAAGTCACTATTCCCTGTTGTTTTTTTACAATTTACTTGACAAGTCTAGGGTTTCCGAGTTTCCCAGGTCTGGGGAAGCCTCTTAAACATCACTGAAAAAGAAACATTGTAACTTTTTTTTATATATTTTGAACACGGTTATGGTGGCATTGGAGCAATTTTTTTTTAAAAAAAGCAGCATTATGGATCTCACGCTTAGGTGTCTTCGTGCCTCATATTCCCATATTTAAATTCCTAATTTTCTCGTTGTTTTTTTCCATCCCTAACCCTCTCGCGATTATAATGATCCTCCGCACATAATAGCCGAAAAAACAAGGTCTTATGGAAAATTGCTCATCTCCAAGTAATCACTAACAATTCGCGATGGGTGCGTGGAAAAGTGAGCAAAGGTGAAAGTGGCTTCCATTAAGGGATTATAATTACAGAACGGCCGAAGGTCAATGTCCATGACAGGTCAGAAAATCAATATCGGTTTTTTCGCTAAATCCAACCGGCATAAATTATGGACGACAATCGCAGAAATATGTCGCTTCAATCAGAATTTGCATCGACCTAGAAAGCAACTGACTGATCAGGAAGTTGATCATGCAACCAAACAGAGATCGCACTGTGACGGCTTGCCAACTCGATCAGCGTTAATTAGTAATTTAAAATTTCACCATGAATATCACACTTTGCAAAACGTTTAAAACGAACAAATGTCTTTTTAGGTTTCAATATTCTAGGCGGATACGTACAATGAGCGTTGGTAACTTCAAAAGCTGTCCAACCTTTAACCAAAGTCGCTGTAATTAATGATTCAACTACCGGTTAATTTAATAATTTTTCAAGAACTTTATTGACTTAAAATTTAATCAGCCATTTTTAAATATTTTTTTTATGATTCCTGCTGCTTGCAACGTAAATAAGCCATCGTTAATGTACAGGAGTGTTCCAAAACAATGCATAAAATGTAGGAACAAGGAGCATTTATTTCTATGCAATAATATATTTTGCAATAGATAATAATAATAATAATAATACATTAATAATTAAAGAATCAAAGAACAACACGGGTTGATGAATGAACCCCTTTGATGGCAGTAGGGCACAGAGTTGAATTTAGATGATCTGAATATTGTTTGAATTGTATATATTTGTTTTACAATTTACGGTGTATGTGTGTTTATGCCTAACCAATCCAACGTTTCCAAATCCAATTTTCATTTCTATGAAATACATCGCGTAATAATTTAAAACTAAAGAGCTGGTTAGATTGCATGAACGTCCATTTTTCAATTTGGAGAATTTAACAATAAAATGATCTGATGGGGCTGGTAATAACCAGATCACCGGTTCATTTTGACTAAAGTGCATAGAAGTAAGTCAGTGGTCATGATCAAGTACGTGATCAAGTAAAACAAAGCTCCTGACTTATCGTGTAATTATCACCAGGCACCTGCAAAGACATTATCACCGAAGATACGAAACCGTTTCCGTTCATAACTCGAATAGTCTGCTTTATGAAATTTCGTTTCTTGAGAATCCGTTGACTGTTTTTACGACCGGATTTCGAGTTACACGAAATACCAATTGAGCCACTCGTCTGACATACAATCCCACTGCTAATATGCAAATGAGATGGGGGAGTAGGCCTACACCAGCGGGTTTTTATGTGCCGTGGGAGAATCCTCTTGCTCCCATCCTTTCCAGATCTTTTGTGCATACCAATGAATGGCCGATACATCCCAAATTATGATATCGAATTACCCAACTGGCATTTGGGAAGAGAATGGCTTAAGAGGTCGTGACAACAACCCCCAGAAGCCCCTGACAAACACCTGTACGAGGAGGCCTACATGTACATGCTTTACGAATAAGATTTCAGATAAAAACTACACCGTCTCATATTGCGGCCGGTATTTTGTCAATGGTGAGCAATGGATTTTTTGCACAGTTAATTTAGGATGCTGCATTTTTAAACACGGAAAAAATGCTCTAGTTTTTTTACCCCCCCTTCCCATAATGCCCCGAAGGCCTTTTCTTCTGCTCATTGAATGGAAATATTGAATGCAACTACGAGATAACTCGGTTGTTAGTTCACACTGCAATATTGCAAGTAAAATATTACATGTAGAACTACTGGTGTCTGAAAAATGCACTTATAAAACATTTCTGACACTATGAGTGAAAAAAAAAGCAAACGTTATTTTGGCAAAAGCTGTTTCTGATATAAAAATACAATTTGTTTTATTTAAAATTCAAGATATTCGCCCCCATAGGCTCGTTAATGGAAACCCTTTTTGAATAATTTATAAGAGTATATTTTCTATTTAGGCCTATATTTAGCTTCAAAATTCATAGTTGGCTATTGTTTTGTAGCCGCACAATGAGTGCTTAGTGTGAATATCTTAACACATGGATTAGGCATGGAAAGAATAAGATAATTAGCTCTAAAATCTGGCAATAAATCCAATTCAACTCAAAACTCAGTATTCTACTGCAAGCAAGGATGTAACAGGTGGTGGGGGTGTAATCAATCAACTCGAGTTATTTTTTTCAAACTGAATATCAACCTTTCGACTGATTACAGAGTTGGGTGGCTAAAATTTCAACACAAATTTCAACTTTAAACAGCTCATTTCGGCCATTTTGCGCCCAACTAAAACTGAATAATCTCGTGTCATAAATTAGTTTCATGTGTCTAAAACGGTTTTGATGGATTTATGTAGATGGGTCAGTGACCGTTAGCCGACTGTAACTTCGCTTTCTCCGACCCTCTCCAATCCCATTGTGCCAATTTCTTCATTAAGTCAACCCCCCCCCCCCCCCCCCC
>JAQIXS010001573.1:0-28853 GCA_034700785.1 Rossiulus vilnensis | reverse complement strand
GAAACTGGTGAGTCTTGTAGAATTACGAGTACACTCCCTAGACACCTCGTACACTTACGTAAGCATCGCCCTCCTCTTGATTTTTGAAGCACATGAGCGTCTTGCCTTCCAAAACAAACCAGTATTTTCGCCAGTAACTTAGCACCCTCTGTTAAGAAAATAACAAAATGTTACAGTTCGTTATTCTCATACGTGTTTTAAGAAACTTTGAATTATGGTATTTATGGATTTACTTTCAACACTGACTGAATATTCGGATAATTCGGTCCATTAAATTTCATACCAGTTTTGGAAGACTTTCCCATTGTATAATCGCAGATTTTTTGAGTTCTTACCAGTCTGCTTTTCTTCTCCAAAACCCCTTCCATCCTCTTAACTCCAGTGCATTCATACTCGTCTCCCATCAGTGCCAATCACAGGAACGTTACTATATTCTCGTGTCAAGAAATAAACTTATGACTGCAAAAATTCCCGTTAGAATAAATCGTGTCGCTTTGAAAAACAAAACTTGGGCTTGCGACGTAATTACGTGTTTCACATCCTGTCTGAACGGAACTTGAACTTCCTGAAGCTTCTATCAGAGAAATAAGGTCGAATCGAGGAATCTGTAAACTCAATATGACACATCACACTGAAGCGAACTGAAAACGGTTCCCACAAACCTTGAAATCCTGTCAAATCTTTCTGGAAATCTAAATATGATGTTGGTAGAAAACCCTGTGTAGTCATTCTACACGGGAATGGAGCCCACGCTTTCTTCAATCATAAAATATTCTCAAAAAATCTATATTTGAGTTCCATAAATCTACTAGGATTGAAATCTAATGATATTAGGCCACGAGTATGGCTTCATTCACATCGGGATAAGATGTCAAAGCACGGTCATGGCCAATTTTTAGAGGATCGATCCCAGCAATTGCCTGGAAGCTGGTCTGGACAACTGATGAAGGTTATAAACCCACATCTCCTGAAACATCGTTGAGCCATACGTGTTTTTTTGTTCTTTCTAAGCATAGAAGCGAAGTAAAATCCATATTAGCCCAAAATGCTTGCAGGGTCAAAAGGTACGTAAGCACCTGGAAATGCAGGGATAGTCAGGGTAAGTCAGGAAGAGAAAAATAGTCAGGGATGGTCAGAAAAAAAATCCTTTCTGGCTCGAAAAACCAGGAAATCCTTTATGAATATGCTCTGAAGGTTGACAGGCACTTGTTCATAAATATTAATATTTTCGTTTAATTTACTGATAAAATAAACTAAAGCTACAAAAACTTAAGTTTGTTATTAGTGAATATTCCCTCGGTGTTTGCTACAAGTCAGGGAAAGTCAGGGAAATGATTTTGTAAATTGTGGCACACACAGAGTCCTGAAAGTCTTAAAACAAGCTATGAAGGGATTGAAACAGTACAGATTACACAGACAAAAATGAATTTATTTTTGTCTTTATCCAGCAGGACTTTACACCCACTGCAGCGTGGGCTGCTCAGTTATTTACAGCCGTCCCGGCGTGCCCGCCGCTAACCGCCCGCCCGACGGCGTGTGCGCTTAGCTGGGCGGCCCGCGCCGAAGACTTTAAAATGTGTTGAGCAACACCACCCTTGTTGCAGTGGGCCAGCTGTACAAAAATAACGTTACTGTGCCATAGAATATGACTAAAAACCAAAATGAAACAATACTCCTGTCATCAATTATTTTAGAGTTTTCTTGACGATTTTTTCGTGAAAAAAGTGATCCATGGTATCCTGTCGGAGCCAGCGGCTAGCCCTTCCGCTCTGCTCGACACTGGCGCGCACAACACTATTCCGCCGCGTTGCGTTCTTCCGGATCTGGTTTCACATTCCTTGTACTATAGACGGGGTTCTTAAATCACACGACCCGGACCTGTCCCGCTGCAACACTGAGCCTCTGCCGTCCCTGGATTCCGCAACGACAAAAGAATCCTTGCGATAACCGAAAACGTTTCACTTTGCTTTTTAACTTTGGAAAAACGCAGAAAAAATTGCTGCTCATGGCTATCCTACTTCAGGTCTCCAAGCAGCCTATCACATTAGAAGAAAGAAATTCCCTTAAAATTTAGCTTGGTTTCAATTTTCTTGATAAGAATAACTGCTCCTGATACTCATTTAATACTGCAATAAATTATTCTTTCGAGATTAACTCGTGTCATTCATACAGGGTGGCCAGATTTTGAGCTAAATAAAGGTAGATCAAATTAAAGTGATCTTACATGCTAGAATTCAGGAATGAACTTATACTCAACCGTCCGAAATCGCGTGAGTTACTAGTAGTCATACTTAAACATTGTGTCTTGTTCTGCACAGATGGCGTTAATAGTTTAGTATACAAGTCGAAAATAAAACTAAAAATGAACATTACATGTTCATTAACTACCCTACCCTACTCCTGCATATTGTGTGCAACGCCATTTATGGGCACATGTTTCGAAAAGTCCTTAACGATATTTAGTTAGCGCAGTGGTTGCTTTTGATAAAGCCTTTAAATCTGACCAGCCCCATTCCAAACTGATTCCAAAACTGACGATAATGATTGAATGAGCACCAGCTTATCGAGATACATATTCTGTTACACCATAAATCCATTGATGTGCCAAATAATCGAGGCCCACAGGGCCAGCAAAGCTTCATTTCAAACTTCTCATTTACACACAGAAAAAAAATTTAAAAAAGCGTCCCGTGGAAATGTTAGCTGGCAGATTGGCCAGCGCTCCGAAAAAAAGCCATCTGCCAACATTTCTTTACCAGAGAAACAAAAGGAAGTGGTTCTGTGTAGAAATAAATGCAGAACTGGGGAAAAGCAAGGCATTTTCCATTAAAAACAACCGCGACTTATTAGCCGTCAGAAGTAGGGCTAATGATAACGACCCCCGAAAAAGGAACGAAAGCCAGGGTCGACAGGAGGCAAAGAGGCGTAGCGAGACATCCAGGCCTAACTGTCGCAACTGATGGCTGGCACTAGCAGCAGGTTTTCCGGCAGATGGCTAAAAACAACATGCCGCCATCCATCCTGTCACAAAATGGTGTCTGTGGCTGGCGATGATGGTGGATGGCGTTGTGGTTCCTTGTCGCGGTGGTGGGAGAAACGATTTGGGCGTGTGAGTGAAAGATGTACACGATGGAAATTTCGCGGTGCAAATGCAGCTTAGTCCGAGACGAGAAAGTTTGGGCGGGGTAAGAAAGTAACGTAAAGAAGTGGAGGTTCGAAGCGCAGATCCCGATCGATGAGTATGACAAGGAATGATGGCCGATGAAGGATGGTGTAGAAGAAAGGCGACGAGGCGGGTTGCATCTATGATGGTGGATGTGGCAGCGATCAGTTGAGGTCACGGTCTTCTAAGTACCGGTACTCAAACGTGAATCCTTCCTTCTTCCGTTGGCCCCATTTTTCATAGTCGAAGTAAATGTATGTGCCCTAGGAAACGATGGGAAACTGATCGTTTAGTAAAAACGGTAGTGCAAGTTTGAAAAGTAAGAATTGAAAACGAAATGGAGAAGATTAAGAACATTTTTCAAACTCAAATGACCATAGTTTAGTTATTTCCAGCACGAGCCTTTCGTTTACAAATAAGAATGATTCGCTGACTGACCAAAAGCAGTAGCAACGGAAAGATTTTGGAATCACTTTGGGAAATCTTCTTCGAAAGTAAATAACTTCTGTACATTTGAACTAGAATATGAATTGTGGCAACCAGAAAAATGTGTGCTGCAAACTAAATAAAAAATGTTAAAACTAATAGATGAAAAATTGTATCACCAGGTTGAAAACAATTTCAGTTATCCATTCTTTACACTGAATGGTCGCACACGACCATGAATAATTAAGTAATTCATCCTAAAGTGCAACCTCCATCATAACAATGCAAAATTATTTAATAAAAAAGGTGGGAATCTGCTCATTACCTGCTCATATTCGTCGGTGATTGTTTTAGGTTCTTCATGCCTTTGAAACCACATCATATATTTCGTATGAAACCTCCAGGACTGTTTCTTCAATGCTCTCGCTGCAAGATATTGAGCCTTTGTGCCCTAGGGGTTGTAAAAAGATCCCAGTCAGTGGTAGAAAACTTGGCACCTACAAGTGCTGAAAACTACACCCAGGGAAAACCTTACCTCCATATAGTAGAAGATGAAGAAGAGAGTCTCCGTTGACAGCCGCTCGAAGAAGTCAAGGGAGTCCGAATGCGGCGGCGGAACTTGGAGATAGTAGGCCGGTGTAGGGCAAGGATTGCGAGGCAAATATTGCCTGAAAAGGCAGATGATTAACAACAGGACAAAGGCGGAAAATTTCACAGTCATGAATTTAGAGGCAAGCACAAACTCGGGTACCTAAGCCTTTCAGAGTCCGATGGGTGGGGCAAATGATGATAAGCTGCCTCTAGCATTTTCAACTGATAAAACCCTTCGTTTGTCAAGGGAACGAGACCGAGCGGTGCAACCCCCAGTAATGGAGGTATGTGGGCTTCTGTGGTTGTAGGCGTTGGTGGAGGGGCGGGCTTCGTTGGGCCCGTTAGAGCTGTGCTACCATTGTTCTCGTACAGTCCTAAGAATCGTAGAGCAAATAAAAATGAATAAATGGTTCTCAGATGACAGGCATTACAGCAGATTTTGTAACTCACCCCTTTCTGAAAGACTAGGTGGAGGCGGCTGATGCTGTGGCTGTTGCTGAGGTTCTTCCTCTGCACTCTCTGACATCTGCCTTTCAAGCCCCGCATTTAACAAAGCCTGTTGCGCCATGGTCTTCAGAGAAGACATGGGCTCCGAGAACTAGGGAAAATTATAATTTTCGTTGATTTTAGGCCCGTGGACAAAATCTTCCTATTTCTCAAAACAATCTCCAAAGCTAGGATTTGTTGAACCTACAAGTTATACACGTAGTCATTTATGAACATTAACTAAGTTATTATTGAAGTCACATGCTTAGTATGTGCACAAAATAGTCATGCTAGAAAATTTAATTGTTCCCAAAACAGATGGAATATAAGGGCAGGTTCTGCAAGCGAACTGAAAATCTAACATGCCTACGGATAAAGATGTATGAAGTGCAGACAAAACAAATGTATACTTTATCAGGTTTGTACTTCAGATATAAAGGTATCTAGAATAACGCATAATCAATAGAAGGCGGCCAAGTAATGAGGATACATTTCTTGCATAAACGATTTATATTTAGAAATAAGAACGCATGGCGATTTTCAATTTATAGCAGAATTGATTTATCTGGTTGTTTAAGTAATTATTCCCCTAATGTTTTCAAACTATGCGGATGAAAATCCAAATATCTGGAAATTTAAGTTTAAAATATCGCAAGTTTCTTATTTTGACATCTTGAGCATAATTTCTGAACGGTTAATTTGACTGAATATTTTTAAATAGTTTCAGCTAAACATTAATATTGAAAGAATCAAGATGATACTTTTAAATGAATTGCAACACTAAATATTACATATAAAAATGATTACTGCTATTCAACTATTTTTTTAGGTACACTGGCTACTGTTCTCAGTTGATCAAACAGTACACTTCAGAAACATGCTTTATTATCTCAAAGTGTGCTCCATAAAAGATTTAAATATAAATTCATCACTACTTTAAATGGCAAACTAGAGAATTTCAATTTCATTGGTGCCATCTGGTGAGCCTGCATAGAGAATTTTTATTCCTACTCACAGCCCTACTCACCACAATAAGCTTTTTGGAAAAGCTTTCCAAGCTTTCCATACTTTCTATACTTTCCATATTAAGTTTCCAGTTTACATTTGTTCAAAAAGCAAAGCAAGCAACATTTTATGGGCATGTTGCTTCCTGGCCCAACAGCTCATTTAAAGAAACAAATCGGATTTGACGAATTTTTATAAGTTTGGGTCACATGGAGTTCCTAAGAGCATTTCAATATGCAAAATGTTGGCCATGGAAATTTGGAATTTATGCAAATCCCGCCATGTATCAAAAATGAAAAACAGATCAAAGGTCATTCAACCTCTAATTCAAAGTGGAAACCGAAATTCCTTGGACAACACCAGTTTTTCATTTCTATTGTTCTGAATTTAAGGTCACTCAAAATAGTATCTACTCCCCCCTCCTCTTAAAAATAAAATCATACAAACGGTTATCCGTTTAAATTCCCTGGCATTCTAAATATTTAAACATCTTTAACAGAACCGTCGCAAAGACCTTCACCTTTACATCTAGCTTAGGGTTCTCCCTAGATGGAAAATTTGCAGATGAAACTTGCAGAATTGCCTTGGCCCAAATTACAAATAACAAATTTAAACCGTTAAGATTTGAATATCCTCAAAATTTACATTACAAATAAAAACAGTGCTGATATAATTTATCTTATTTCATTTTACAGTAGGCTGGTGGATTTCCTACTAAATGGTAATTTCACAAATACAGTAGCTACAAATTTATTTTTAGAAATGGGTAACCCCTTTTTTAACCTAGCAAAAAATTAGCATAAGCATCATATGAAATACACGTATTAAATAGCCTCTATTTATGCAGGCTAATAAATCAACATTATCATAACCAGTTTTTTTTAAGATGCCGTAGTTATTTAAAAAAACGTTGGTCCTTCACACAAGACGTCTGAAAGAGAAGGTTAGGGGAGCTTTCTCTTTTTCCCCAAAGTTCATATCAATCATCCTCAATTCCCAATTTAGTTGATTTGTGCTTGAATACAAAACCTAGGGCAAAACGCGCAAGCGCTTTCAGACATCTTTGAGAACCACAATAGCATGACGTAGCTGAGAATTTTAGAACAGCAAAGATTACACGAAAAACTAGTATATTATAAATTATTAAAGATAAAACGTAAAGTAAGAAATGGTGAAGTTTACGGTGATTAATGAGGGCTAAAGAAAGTGCAAAACGTTCTTTTCTTAGAAATCTGCCACAAATTTCATTGGGAATATTAGAAAAATACAAAAAGCAAATTTGTAGTCGAAACATCGTCCACAGTATCTGCCGTACGAGACAGGCTCAAACTTTGCTTGGTGCGCAATATTGGTTCACAAAGATGACATCCAGATTTTATATCTTATTATTAGACATATATTTAAGCTCCTTCCGGGCTTGTGGTCTGTTGCAGTTAAAAGCTGGTGGCTTTGAAACACACTATAGGGAGCATAATCCAAAACAAGCTTACCTTGGGCGACACTGGGCCGTTGAGTACAACGTTGTTGGGCTGCTGCTGCTGTTGTTGTTGTTGTTGCTGTGGTGGTGGTTGCTGCTGCAGCGGCTGTAGTTGTTGTTGTTGTTGCTGCTGCTGCTGTTGGAGAGAGCTGTTCATCATACTGGTGCTGGTGTTACCAGGCGGTGTGGGCTGCACGCAGTACATCGCTGAGGAAGAGGAAGAGCTAAGACCTGCGGGAGTGGAGGAGGCGGAGGACGTCAGCCCTGCTGGGGACCCTGGCACAGAGTGCGAGTGGCTGGAGAGTGGCGAAGACGAGGACGTCGTCTGACCTGTCATTGAAGAAGACGGGGTGTTACAGGCGGCAGAGGAGGTGCTTGCCGCCGCCACCGAGGGGACATTGGCCAAGGAGTTGCACACTTTACCACTATTGCTCGACCCGCTACTACTGCCATTGTTACTGCTCTCGTTATTCTCGGTGGAATTATGTGCTGCAAAAAAAAAATCGGATAGAGAGTGAGTGTGTGCCTAATGAAAGTTTACCCCTGTGGAAGCTATTTATAAAAGAATGTCAAGTTGAATTCCGTACAACATTTTTTTTTACGAGCAAGAGTTTTGTAACTCAAAGAGCACAACGCAAAAGAAATAGTGTCAGAATAACATTTTTTTGATTACTTTTCAACAACAAATTTCGACTAGCGGTCAAATTTTGAGAATCATTCTTGTCAAGAAAAACATTTCTAAAATATCATGCACCTCAATTGATGAGGATAATAGCGATGCCTATCATCGCATTAGAATTTTGAAGAACGGTATTTTTTTTTGTTCTTTTAAAACTTGCAATTTTTTATTACAACAACAATTGCTTGTACCTATTGCACAGGGTTATTGCAAATGCATTTTCGGATTTCAAGAAATTATTTCCGACAATAACGAAGATTTAACTATGAATGATACAGTACAAGATCTAGAAACTGTCCAAGTTTTTGTTATTTCACTACAAATATTCTACCCTCACTCCTTTGGAAGCATGCTAACTCCAACAGGAAGCCCAAATTCAAGGATAAGCAGTGCCTATACCCCACAATGCAAAATGCCTTCTTTTGCATAGTGGACATTTTTCCAAATGACGTCGTGTTGCTAACTGGTGTGCCAGCTTTCTTAAAAAACGTCAGTATTTCTACTGGACAGCTAGTTTAAAGCTCTCATTTTTCTTACATATTTGTTTTTATTCCTGCAGGTTACATTCGAGAAACCTAACTTGAATCTGTGATACACACAAGTTACAGCAGAAGCCGTAGGTGCAACTCGACACGTGCTTCTTTTTAAAATAGAATGTTATCATAACTTAAGCAGACAACTTTTACTAAAGCAGAGTTCAGTCAACTCACCATTGCACTGCATTGACTCGTTCAAACTAGACTGCCTTTGTTGCTGTTTGTTGTGGATTAAAGAAGGATTTGAATTGTTTGGTCGAGGCTGAGATGAACCTGAAATGCTGTTTAGCTGGCTTCCGGCAGCTACGGCATAAGGCTGGACAGACAGAGGAGGTGTAACCGGGGCGTGATTTACCAGCGAGTTCCCTGACGACGAGCTGCTATTATTTGGCGTAGAATTGCTAAGAGGAAAAGGGAGAACATAAGAAAGTTTAAATTAAAGCTTCTCTTATTAGCCACTATTTAAGCTTTCTTCACACAACGATGTGCTAAGAAAATCCCACAGCAGTCAGAGATACTAACCTATTAATTTTACTAGGTGTTGATGGTGCAGGTTTGATGCTCTGACTTGTACTGTTACTGTTTGTTGAGTTAGGATTATTATTGTTGTTGTTGTTGCTAATGGGATTGTTGGGATTATGCGCCCGTACTGCCAAAGGCTTCACAACAGGTTGCACACTCTGAGAACGAGAAAACGACGGCATTTAAGAGCATGAGCTTGTGCGCTCAAAAACATGCGTGCAACTTCACTCACATCTTCCGCCGACAAGTGCCTTTTCTTCTCCTCCTCCTTCTCTTCGTGGGACTTGGAATGATTAGTTAATCCTGGACTAGGAGATGGCGAACTTGAATTTGTCGAGGTGGGCGTGTTCGACTGGGCAGTGGAGTTTTCATCATCTGCCGAGCCCAGAATCTTTGCGTCGAAGCCGGGCTGGTCTTTCAAGTCAACTGCCACCACAGAAAAAAAATGCAAGGTAAGAGGTCAATAAACTGGCAGCTTTAAATACACCAGCTAAACCCACAAATTGTGTAGCATAGGTCTTTACTAAGTTATGCCTGTAGATCATTCTTATTTTATTTAGTCATTGCTCAGAAATCAGGAACCTGTAAATTATTATTACATTTCAAAAATCGAGACCTATCATATTTGTTATTTTTGAAAGTAACAATTATTGTTATTATTAAAATGATGAATAGTAACAATAATAATAAGTAATTCTTATTTTTTATTCCGTTATCGTTATAGAAACAGTGATCTAGCTTATTCTATTGGTATTGTCAAGACAATTCTACTGATTTTTCTCCTTTGAACTTGCTGCAGAAATCGCAATTTAAGAAACATTCCGAACACAATTTATCCCCCTCATACCAAAATGAAAATAAAAATTGACAACAACCAAACCATCGCAGAAAGTTACAAAATAAGGTATTTGCACAGTGATAGTATTTATGAGATAGGGCTGCTTACTAATTTCTTCGAGATCAATATCGTCGTAAATATACTCGTTCTCCTCGAAATCGGGTTCTTGCGACGATTCCACATAATACTCCACGTCATCTTTGATCTTTTTTATCTGGTCAGCAAGTAAAGGGAATGAAGTCTTTGTAACATTTTTTCCATAAACATTTCTACTCTAATGAACAGAAATGAAGAAAAAAGGAAGTTCTGGGAATCAATGTGTTACACTCGCGACGCTTGGCCTATTTGTGGACTAATCAAAGCTTGCAAAATTCTGTGGCAAAAGGATTGCTCGGGCTGGTGATGCAGCATTTTCACCCCAAAACTGCTGCTCCCTCTTAGGTTGTTGCGACCAAACTGAAAGATGAAATTTGAAAAGCAACCCCGGGTAATTTAAGTTTCTTTTCGATTTAACATCTCCAAATTTAACTTTGTAACGATTTAAGTTTTTAGAAAGAAAACCTTATACAGGACAACATTTTCATTAAAACGTGCTGTTAAGTACATTTATCTGGATCTTTCTGAATCCCATAGGATTCTTGAAAACTTCTCAGCACACCACAAAATTTATCTGCTGATAGCATCCCAGGTTTCATTTAGATTATCATTGATCATTATTAATTATCACGGAATCTTTGAATTACATGCAAAAATTATTTATACATTAGGGATCAGTACAAACCAAGGTTTTTTCAGGAATCTTAATCCACGTAAAGTATAACATTGATATATTTTAAATTAACTCCATACAAAATTATTTTAATCTACTTCTTCTGAGCAAACAAAACGTTTTAAGAACTCTGTGAAAATTACCAAGGATTTTAGAATAAGTGGCAACAAATCACACAACTATCTAAACACAAAATGGAGGCATGGAATGCATTTCCAGGCGCTAAGCAAATTTTTCATCAGTTGGTCGCAACACACCTTATATATAATGCAGAAATTTTGTTGATTAGTTGACAAATACAAAGCTGCGTTTCGCATATCTCTCTATCAAACTACATCAAATCATGTGTTTCGCTCACCTGATCCACCTCTACCGTACTGTTGTCCAGCATCCGCATTAAAGTCTCTAACCGCTTAATGTGAAACCTGTGCTTTTCCAGCCATGCTTTCAGTTCGTCCAGGCGATCTTGCTTATCTTTGTCCATCTTCTTTTTCTTGGTCACAGCCATTAGTGACTCGATTTCGGACTCAAAATGGTCTAGCTGGACGTTTAACGCATCTATCGACGTCTGGTAGAGAGAAGGGCACGACATTTATACATGACATTGTAACAGACTATTGAGCAAAACATACATATTTAGCAAATATGCATTTGCCAAAAGATTGCCCTCAATGTGGTTAATTTGTACAGGTTATAATTTATGCTTTCAAGAATAACTAATGAAGGAGCGTTTCTTCATGCAGAACTTACTGCCAGCCAATTTGTGATTTCATCCTTCTCCTTTTGTGCTGGATCCAACTTTTGTGCTGCTCCAAGACCTTCTTTGGAGTATGCTTTGGTTTTTGTCTCCCTTTCCACCACCTTAAACCTTTCCATTTGCTGAAAAAGACAAGTTGTCTTACTAATAAAGCAAACAAAATTGCATGAAAGCTTACTTATTTCGATTTAATACTCACAGTTTCGATTAACTTCCTATTCTCTAATAGGATACTTTTGTCTTTGATCTCCCCTGATGCTATCCAACTTTTAATCTGATCTCGTAACCTCTGCAACAAAAATTAAAGCAAAAATTAGAAAATGCATTCAATATAAACAAATCTTTGAATACGTTAATATCATTAATATGAATATGATATGTGCAGTTTAAACGTTCAGAAATGAATTTTGGAGATATCCAACCATTCAACAAGTGAACTACCAGAATGTGGCAACGTATATTACCTGTAGTTTTTTAATTTCTTTTTTAAGATCAGCCTCATACTTTTCCTTCTGATTACTGTTTGTAGCATTGTGCACCTGAAAAGCAAAAAAAAATTATTAAGAAAATGTATGATATGGTTAACCAAACAAAAAAACACCAAGACCATTCTAAGAAAAGCACAAATCATTTAGCCAAACTGTGAAGTTTACCTTTTGCCAAATGTCTTCGAACGTTTCGACCCCTTCGGTGACTTTCTTTAAACACCGGTCGATTTCACCTGAAAATAGTCCGACATTAGTGAAACATTCATTTATAGGGTTACGGATGAGGTTATCGCAAAATAAGCAGGTGGGCCATAGATCTGGAATAACTGTGTCAAGAAAACGTTATTGTGGTGGGCAGAGGGGATTGGTAAGGGGAAGGCATCCTGTAACGATTTTGAAAATCTCGAAATTCTCTTTGAAAAAAACGCTGGCACTGATTTAAAACGACGGCAGCCTCTTGGGCAGACACGGGAACTAGGGGACAGCCCAGCCTCATGGCAGCACCAAATGAAAAGTGGTGCAGAAATGAAAGTGCAGGGGGGATTCGACTGGGCCCATGAACCCAGGGATTATTTTCCTGTTCCAGCTAAATGTGAAGATTTTTAAACCTCACTGGATATTATTCCTGAAATAGCTTCCTGTCCAATTTTGAAGAAAAAATATACATAATTCTATATATAGGCTTATATAACTTAATTAATTGGCGCTCGAATTATTTTCAAGTTTTGCTTTTGACAGTTGTGATTTTTCTTCGTCTCATTTTATAAATACACATTTTCATACATCCCACTGATTGAGCCATTAGTCTGCCTTTACTTGGGTTTACTATTGACTGATTCTTAACCACTCACTTTCTGACATTTTCCTATTACTAGCTCCTAACAACTTTCACTACAAAATAAGAAAACACATGTGAAATTTACAAACTTTCTTTTTGACAACTTTATACAGCATGTAACATTTTGCCACATTTCTCTGGCAAGTCACTCTAGGGATTTAAAATATTCTCTTGCAAATTCCAGATATTTCCCGTGGTAACATTGAAAAATGTAGCTAATTATCCTTTCTGTCATTTGTCATTCTACCTATAGGATTTATTTTCTTAAAAAAAACCCAATACCCTTACTCATAATTAATAGAATGAAGAATATTTTTCATGGCAACACAACATACATTTTCTTAGTAGCCTTTTTAAAAAAAGAAAGCCAAAAGCGATTTCTGTCAAAAACTTTCCTGACATTTTAGGTGAGTGGGAACCCTGAAATGAAGGGGGGTAGCAAGGGTGAAAAGGCGTCATAGGAATGAGAACTTACTGGTAAGGTTCTTCATTGGAAAGCAAACGCGAATAGGTAGGCCTACAAGATTCGAGACTAGTCTGGTTTGGTAACAACGTAGCCTACTCGAGTCTCTATTAACAATTTCGAATGGAAAAAAAACGAGCGGCGATCGGCAGCCAAATACAAACGAGAGCCAAACTTTTTCCACGCAATTAATTTTTTAGATTTGTTTTTAAAAAATATATGAAAAGAAGAAACGAAAAAAAAATATCCGCTGGAATCTATTTATGCTGAATCCTCGGAAACTCAAAATGTTAACCTGGCTGTAGCACCTATTTAAACAAATTAACAAAATCATATTGCAATACTGGAAAAAGGCTTCTTCCAACAGGGCTGCCACCGTTCTGAAACAACAATCTGGGAAATATACAAGAATTTGCAAATTCCAAGGACAATTTTCTAATAACTTTAATCCATAACTATCCCCGATCGAAATATTAACAATATTCCCATATTTTTAATCAATATTAACCAAAATTTTGTCAATGTTAATAGCACGACATAAGCATTTTTTTTCTCAAAAAAAGCCCCATTTTTCAGCTTATTGATAATTTGCCAAATGTTTGTGCATTTTCTGGGTATGTTCTCAACTTCGCAATAGCTACATTCCACATCATAAAATCTCTATTAACTTTTTACCTTTAAATTAAAGTTCCAAGAACATCTTAAAATTATTTTTTACCATTTACATATTTTCCCCAATATTACCATAATTATTTACTTTCTCCCTTCTTTAAAGGTCTCTAAAATCTGCCAAAATTTTACAGCAAATATTAATGTTTCCATATCTATTGATATCCCCTTTAAACTTCCAAATTTGGTTTTACACAAACTTCAAAAGTGAACTTCCCTAATTATTTTAAAATGTAGCAATATGGCCTTCAGGTAATACTAATGTGCAGTTACCTGAATTTCCCCAATCCTTTCCTCCCAATGCTAATCCTAGGACTATTTTCTCGTTGCAGCGTTTCTTTCCAAGTAAATTTTCCTCATCTAAGGAATTGAGTTACAGGATCCTAGACCAGATCTTTACTGATGAGTGGCAGCCCTGTTGAAAGGCCCCTGAGCCGGTTAAAAAGGGGTTAAGCTGCTCTATAGCAAAGCGCATGTCCAGCTAATTACAGCGCGTTACTATATTTCCAAACAATTATTTGGGGTTAGGCCCTATTCCCCGTTAATGTGTTTACGCGCTACGAGGCCAATTAACGTTCCCCGTCCTAGAGCAACAACAGCCAATTTCGGTGGTTAGTAGGTTATCGGATTCTGCAGCAAACTGTGCTAGGCGGCGGTCATTCGCTTTTAGCAGCTAAGGAGCAGACATTGTTTTTTGACAAAAGTGACAATTGAGGCAATCATCCGTCACTTCAGGGGGGCCCCATCATCTAATGAATCAAAAGGTATCTTTACGGTTAGCCGGTTTCGTTTTCCAATTAGGGGGCCACCATCCTGCTCTACAAAAACAAAAGAACGTCAGTCGAGAACCAAACTTTTGTGGAAACCTGATAAACAACAGAAAAATTGGGAAAACAGAGATTAACAGCGACTTTACGGACATAAGCAAGCAAAAAGCTTTGAAACTTGTCTTAAAGCGTTGGCTGTAACACATATCTGAGAATTCGAAACCTAAACAGAGACATCTTTGGGAAAACCAATTTCAGATATTTCTCAACGAGCTCAGGAAGAGGACCAAAACAACGCTGATGAAAACTAGAATAACATCAAGCTGCACCAAGTTGAAAAAGCGCAAAATTACATTCGCTTTAAATTACTGTTGAGCCCAACGCTTGTAACATCTTTTCAAAATCTAAACTGAAAACGATACATCAGTACATGTATATATTTAGTTCAATTAAAAAAAAATTTTTCCTAGTAACTATTTCCTTTCAACCAATCGAATTGCACGTTTTTTCAATTTGTATAGTTCAGATACACCATTCTACTTCATTAAATTTTTGACAACAGCACATTTATTTTTTGCACCTTCATGGAATATTGTTGCAGATAACATATAATCAGTGTTCTCGCACAAGATTTTATGAAAGTTGACCAAAATTAAGTAGAAATCCTATATGGATACATATTAAAGCTAAATTACTGCATTTTAGCGTATATGCCTAAATAGAAAACAATGTGATAATCTAAGTTTATTTTAGGTGCATTTGCACATGTGAATTAGCACGTTAGAAAAGGAAAGTTAAATATGTATCAGTAAATAGCACTTGCTATTCCAGGCAAAAACTATAAAGGTAAATGGTTTGGCCTTGGAGAAAAACTATTTTAAAATTAGGAAGATCACCCACAGAGGAGGGGGCAGAGGAGTTAAGATGACAAAAAAAACCACCATTAAAAATCTGGGGAAAATTATCAGCCAGAGAAGAAGGATAACTGAAGAAATGGTATTATATGAGGACGAATAGTTCAGCATTTTGGTAAAACGTAAATATTTTATAATGGTCGAATTTTTTAGATTTGTCAAAATTAAAAGCAGCATCCTCTGTTACATGTAATATCTGCCTAAAAATATGGTTTTCATTGGTGTTGCATCCTTGCATTAGCCAGTTATAGAATGACAACAGAAAATACGTTAACGAAGTTTAGGGCTTGAGGCTGACTAGGATTTTAGATGGAATAATCTATTATTATCGTAAAAGCTGGGGCAAAACAGCTTCAATTGCAAAGTATGCCTATAGAAAGAAAAGTTGGGACAACTGCATGTAGCAGCAAGGCGAACAATGGGTTCAAAATTTAAGCAAAGGAGAGAACGTTAGAACATGAAATTTCCTAAAATATTGGTTTTAAACTGAGGTCAAAAATAATAGATCTATCAAACATTTTGGCCAGTGTAAGAATCGTTGCTGAATTTCCATTAGAAGCCTATGATTTCACAAAACCCCACTGAAAAACACTTCAATAAAATCTGTGGGTGGGACTAAAATTTTTTTTTCTGGGGACAGATACTGAGGTAAAGTTTTTGAAAAACAATCTCACATTTATTTTATCTATTTTAATTTTTTAAACACATGAAATGTGTTAATATGTGATTTTATATATCACTAACAAACTCAAGATTATTCTGTTCTCAAGAGTATTTCAAGCACATATTGTAAAACATTGCTCTGGTTCCACATTTACCAAAATGTTCCACACGTTCCAAAATGAAACATCACACCTTATCTAACTGCTTCATATGCAGCCTGAACACATTTTTACTTTTTTCTCTCGATGTGTTGGTTAATGACATTTTGATGTAATAACTTTTGCCCATCCTGCAGTTTTAGTAAAGGACATACATCCAAGTGAATCCCAAAGAATATAAAAGAGTTATGAAGATTCAGAAATTGTTAAATTTAGATTATTCAAAACACTGTAAGTTTATGACTTGCAAAATTAAAACTAAATGAATCGCAATGTTATTTTTACAGCAATCATTCTCATATGAAAGCAAAAAAAAAAGAGAAAGGTCATTACAGAACATTTCAGTCACTAAGAAAATGTTCTCTATAAAATATTAGTGATGCTTGGTGTATTAAACGATCAGAATTTACTATTTATTGGTTATGGATGCTGCTTAAGCACACTTTTACTTTCAAAACGTTCTATTTGATATTAAGGATCATGGAAGCACAGCACTACACGCTAAACTGCAGTCAGTGGAGTAATGTGCAAACAGGAAATTCAGCAAGGCCTTCACAGATAATGTCAATAGATTTCCCAATTGTCTTGAATGCTGTCATAAACGCAAACCGTCATGGGGTTTCCCCTGGCTGCCAAAGACGAATTCCTCCACAAATGGACAAACTCATGGAAATACTAACGGAAAAACACTGCACAACATTAAAACTGCGCAGTTGGGTTAGCAACAGCATAAATGTCTGCTAGGAATGGTCAGGGTGAAGTCGGCCTACAGTGCACACGAAGAAACGTTTGCTCCTTTCACTTGCAAGAGTACGTTGCTTGATAAAAGTGATAACAATTAAAGCCTTTAAAAATCATCTGTTAATCTCGTAAACGAGAAGCTTTTCTCGCTTTGGAACCAACTCCGTTTACGAACAGTTCCACTACCAGCTCCAATCACATTTTACCACTCAACGCTTTCCTGCCAAGCACGTAAGGATGCACCAGTTGCAGCACTAAAACCACTTCTGAGCCAGAGGCTTCGCACAAGAGGATGTCACTGGCAGTCCTTTCACCAGCACTGGATTACCCCAAGGCTGCTGATGAAATAAAACGGAACACTCGTGAAATACGTGGGGCAAAGAGTAACCTTTCTGCTCTCGAGCGAGCCTCCGTGTGCAGGGTAGACGAGCTCATAGTAACTGGACGAAGAATGGTCTGGACACGTCCGTAACTGGCTTATGCAGGCCGAAAACACGGGATGGAAACGAAGCCCCGAAAGCGAAAACTGATAAGAGGTGAAAGGTTGGCAAGGCTTACGACAAACTGGGACTCACGGTCATTATTCTTCATCGGACGGCTATTAAATGCGCGTCGGAGTAAAAATTAGTCGAACGGCAATGAAGGTAAGCAAACTCGAAAACCAGGGACGGTTATGAAAGCCAACTGAGAATTTGGAAAAAGAAACATCAAGCAAAAAACTGAGTCGCTCGTTGCGTGTGCAGAATCGTCTTCGGTTTGTTGTTTACTCGCAAATGACCTCTGCCTAATGGACTGCTCCCGAGCCGTTTGGCGACCGTCCTACTACCCAGGAGTGCGCACTCGGGCGGACGCCAGCGGTGATTAGCATGGCGTTTGGTGCCACTAATTAACGCACCGCCCTCGAAATTAGCGTTTTGCTGGACAAAGAAGTGACATTTGTCAGCTCGAAGCCGCGTCCCCCAACCCCCTCCATGGCTGGCTACGGTACCCTTTTTGCAGTTCCAGGCTCGGTTCCCTTGCAAGATAATTTCTGAACGGTGGTATTACCTTGCAACTTCCTTCTGTCTGCCATAGCTACGTATATGCATGGGGTAATATTTGTAGCATAGTCTGCGCCAATTTAGGGTACCTCCGAACGAGTACCAGACGACAAAATTGCTTGAAAATATGCCTCGATATAGCTTTGTTCAAATCCAAAATGGCTACCGTCTTTTCGATCATGACGCTTCACACCTCGGCGGAGGGATACGTCCGCCCAGTCCCCTACCCTGGCGGGCCTAACGCACTCACCCCACCTTGAATCGCAAACCTGACGGGGTCTGGGTCACGCGATTTTCGCAATTTTTCGTCCCCGAGTCGCGAAGCACACTCCGAGCGTGAAATTCTTTTTTCCCAGCACAGCGTAGGAATTTCCGATATGCGCCGTGCGCTTATTATGGGATGGTGAGCCGCGCGCATGCGCCGTTCGCCTCATCTGGGACCTGTTTACAAGCAGCTGGTTCCCCCATCACAAACGAAAAATAAAAAAAAAGTGCGCGAAATTTGAACAGTTTTCTGACAAGGCTCTAGTTGACAGACTAGGTGATTTTGTTCCTGCGGACCGTTTTATTCCTAATTCTATTGAACCTGTGCTGAGAATTGTTGTAATTACAAAATTCTTTTGTGCCCTGTAGACTGCGGTACTCTGCATAATCCAGAGTTTGAGATACGTTTTCTCTTTTGACTACTGTAGGAAACCATTGAATTAATGCACATTACATAAACAGTATGTATAAATGCGCGAGGAAAGTTCAGCAAATCAAATTTGATGTTTTAATACACTGCACATCTTTAAAAGTTGGAAAATAACATTTGCTGGTACATATAATTTGATATGTTCAGTAATGAATGCAATTCATTGTCGAAACACTGAACTATCATTTCAAAACTTTAATTTCATTAGTCTGATAGTTTTAACGAACATTGATGCAATAACGCATTTATAACACCTATGCAAATATGCAAAATTAAACAGCTTGTTTAAAAGTATTGATTTTAAAAACAAAGTTCGTATGAAGGGCACTTACATTGTTGCGCAAAATTAAATCACATACATTTTCTGGACTTATCACAAGTGATAACTTAGGCAACGCCACATTTTCTGACCATCCTGACATTACATCAGCTGCTTATGTACATACATGTATATTGGCGGACTCAAAAAATGATAGCAATGTATTTGAAATATGCTAAGTATGCGACACCATAAGTGCTATAAACATTGTTTTTGGTTGAGCACCACAGATGTTAAGGAAACATTGCAGAGTACATGTACTGCAAATTCATTACACAGTGAAACGCAATGTCTGGACCTCTCGAATAACGTCAATAAGGCAGTCACCAAGTAGAATGGATTCCAAGACCTTGTCACAAGTAAAATTGCACATCACTTTCTTGGTTTGTTAGATTTTAAAATGTAACCCTTAAAGAGTGGTAGGGCGTTGTAAATTAGTGTACATGTAATGTCAGCACGTGCGACATTTAATTATTGGTCGCAAAGGTACAAATGACGTTATCTCGTTGATGTGCAACCTTACATACCAAACATGCATGGCAGGAAAGCCCACTGTATTACTGGTGAGGCAGTCGATTTTTTACAGTAGCTTTCCTGCTATGCATTCGTGGTATGCAAGTTTGCTCACTAACAAGATAACGGCATTTGTAATTTGGCGATCGACGCTTGATAACAGTTAAACTCGATGTTCTGCTCTATCTTGAAGGGTTACAATTTTAAAATTGCATACACTAAGAACGTGATGTGCAATGTTACGTGCGATAAAGTTTCGGAAAATTCTCTCATCACTTCTTCGTCACATCCTTAAACTGTGTAATTAGTTTTCCAATATACGCCGCACAACAATGAAAATGTATAGCATAAACAAATTATACAAACGTAATTTTTATTTAACTATGCCACTAATTACACAATATAGATAACATTTGTTAGGTGCCAAATTTGAATTCAGGAAAATGACTCATAAGACATTTATACTAAAATCATTAAACGAGCTACTTTGAAACAACACCGTAAAACGAACAAAACTAAGTGGATTTAGCTTTTGCCGAACGGTAAAACACTAGTAACCAGAACATCTGAAGGCATTTTTTCCGTGTTTGAATGATTCTGCATCATTCATTGTACGCTCATATTTCATTCAAGTTGTTTCATTAAGAAATTAAAATATTCACACCTCTATCAAGAACACGTATATGTAAATAGCATTGCGTGGAAGGAAATTTAACAGTTTTCAAAATCTTGAAGCCTGAAGTTTTAAAATCTTAAGATTTGAGAGAATAACTATTTAATGAAGATTTTGTCCCTTGATTTAGTGTGACCGTTTTTAAAATCTGACGACAGGAAAGATTTGAGAAAAACATGTAATTAAAATAGTACAACTTAACAGATTGCCAGAGTGCAAAATATGGAAATCAATATAAATAGCATTTCCAATATTGTCCTAAGGGGTGGAAATTCGTGAAAAAACAAGGAAAATTCTTAAAATATGTTTACTCAAGAACGTTTTTGCTTTGCCAATTGGCATGATTAAGCAAATGCTTAGTTTGTGTACTTGTTTGAAACAAATGGTCATTCAATTGGACCACTTAGATGATGTACTTATAGGTCAAATGGTTTATCATGGAATGCCAATTGTGTAAACTGCCTATGATTTTAAACGTCATTTCATCTAAGTTCTTCTAAATATCTTTTCGTAAAATGTACGTGAATTCGTACGAAATGTATCGGATATTTTACACTTCATTTTTTACTTCAAACGTTCAGGACAGAGCATCCTGGATAAGAAGTTGGAACTCACAGTTGTTGAACATACACCGTTGTTGGGTTAGATAGATTGATTGAATACTTTCAATGATAGTTTTGTTATTAGCATATACTAGTGAAATTCTAACAAACTAGATGGAATGGATTAACTATCGAAGGCACCTTTAATATCTGAAAATACCATTGGAGTTTACCCCCTTTTGCCAGCAACCTAAATAAAACCACAATGATATGCAAGGAAAACCGTCGAATCCGCCATTGCCAAATAACATGAAAACTTGACTTCAGCCTTCCTAAGAGCTGGGTTAGGGACTGATTATAACTAATAAGCGCTAACTCGATAAAAGTTAAAATCTTACCGAAAAGCCGCCCCAAGCGACCGTTTCGTCTCACAGTGCATAAAAAAAATTGTGTAAAAGTCAGCAGAACCTGAAAAGCTGAAATTTAGTAGAAACACTAATTTCGTCTCCCTTAATTGCAAAAATCACCTTCCTGGATGAATTACATGATCGTGGAATACTCTGCACTAGGTAGAGTTAATTCTCCCTCAAGACCAGAATGTAGGCCATATGCTGGTTAGGGGAATTGAAGGGAAGTGGGAGCAAGTAATATTTCAATAAAGAAGGGTATGAGCACACTGTGGCCGATTTATAAAGGATCTGAGCTGGCATATGCCTAGAAAGAACTTCGAAAAACCACAAAATCAAAGTCAGGACGGCTGAGATGGGTTTCCAACCCAATTACCCAGATTGCCACACACAAGTTTTACCCTGCATAACATGTTCAGAAATGTCGACAAGGAATCAGATGAATTATTGTATGAGGGATACCAGATCACATCAGTTAAATCCTACGACAAACCTCAGATGGCACTGTAGGAGAAACTATAAATTTTCCCTTCAGCCTTTTAGCAGTAATTATTAGACGTTTTGGAGAATATATTTTTTATTTTTCATCTGCTGTTGACTGGTACTTTTGTCAACTATTTCTCAGATGTTCATAAACATGCAGGTTACAGACCTTCATATATAACACATACATCAAAACATAAGTCTCAGTGAACATGACTAGTATGCAAGTATGCCCTCTGTACGAGTACAGAGCAGCATTGAATAACAATAAAATGACAGTGCCCTGGGCATTTCGTGTCTACACCTCAGGCAATTCCATACAGAAAAAGGCTTAGAAAGCAATGGACCTTGAGGCAAATAAGTTTTTCTCAAATCCCTCCTAATCAATAAAAGTGGGATGATTTTCTTATGCTATATCAAATACCCAAGTTACATCTCGTCAGCTTGAACGAATTTGACAAACATTAAAATACCTGATAACCCTATCAAGGTTAATAAAAGAAATCAAAAATAGTAAGTCCTATTATTTGCATAATAAATAAATGGAATGTTTTCATACATTATAACGACGAATAAAATACAACTAACAATAGCAAATGTTTGCTACAATTGGATATGCGCCTCACCTTGAGTGCATGGCTGAGAATTTTTAAACCCTCTGAATTTCAAAAAGCTTCACATCTGTATCGTACCACACTGGTGGATCCACGTTCCTGAAGCAGAAAATTGAGAATTAGGAAATGCAGAGGCAATACTAAAACAAATAATAAATAGAACACTGAAGACTTAAAAAAACGTAAGGAAACAATAAATATAGTCCCTCTTTTCAATTTTACGGTATATTGAAACCAACATAAATGTCAAAATAAAACATTGTTATTAACTAGTTACTCTAAACAATTTAGACCAATTAATTGTTCATGACTATCTTCCATGGATATGCTATTTTGCGACCAAATTCAGAAAACTGGAAAATCTTCCTTTCGTAAAAGGTATTCGTTGCAATTGCAATTTAGGAAAACTGGATATTTAAGTACGTCATATTTTGTAAAAGCAAAAGCAACTACTATGAAAATAACAGAACATCCGTTCTTAAATATTGAAAGTGTCTATTAGCTATTCAGAAAAATTCCATAGTATTAAAAAACTAAACAATGTTTAAGGACTTGCCTTAAATAAATAATTCCCCACATGTACGTCCTGAACCACATGGTGGTTCCATTGTTAGCTTGGTACTTCCGAATGAGAATAGGATGTGGTACAGGTAGGAGGCCAACTAAAGTTCCATGTTGCAGAAATTTGAGAATTTCACTCTCATCAGTAAGACCCCTAAAGCGAGAGAATGAATGGCATAAATACATAACCAAAACTATTCATATTATTTTAATGTTTTATATACATTAAAATACATACATTTAAATAATTAAAACTGACAGATTTTCCCCTTTTTGCTTCAGCTGTCATTAGAATGAATGCCCTTTAATTGAAGATTGCGCCAAACTAAGTAAATTTAATAGATTTCTCACGGTCCCTTCAGTCCTAGTTACTAAATTATTTGTCACAAAAACGCGCTAAGAGCTAAATGATATTAAGTTCGAAAGCAAATTTAACGTACTAAAACAGATTTACTGGGTTTGCTGTAAATTTGCATTAAGCATTCTTTTAGAAAAAAACTAGTTTACCTTTTTTTGTTCGATTTCACTTGTACTTGCATTAAACTATTATTGATTATATTCATTTTTTTCATTAATTCAATCAATTGAAGGGCTAATTTAGCATTTGCAGTCTGCACTAAACGTTGATTTGATTAGCTGTAATTAAGGGGAGACACAATCAGTGCTGATCGTTTATTAGTAAAATGCTTATGTTTTGATTACCAGTTCAATTGAACCAACCCTGCATCTTGCAATGCAACATTACATGACAAATAATAGGCAAGCCACTAACTGACATGCCAATCATAAATTAAAATTCAATAGCCTACTTGTCGATGCATATTTTCTCCACTTGTGGCACCAGCACTTGGAGAAGCCGCATGATGGTCTGCAATGGCAATTTCTGCTTCCAAGAATGCACCCAGTCTGTAGTTGGAACCCACTGGGGGTTTGGGGGGCTTCGCTCTTGGTTCATGCGGGGCAACGGGCACGCCCTAGATGACTCTGAGCCAGTGGACTGTTGGGATGGTGTGGGACTTCCTGCTGGTGGCCCAGGCTGATAAAAAACGAACTCAACGTGACTCACTACATTACTTGATATACTATGTTGAACACTGCACTTTGTTCAAGAAAATGATTTGATTGGAGACAAACGTTTATCCAACAATTATGAAAGAAAAAAGATAA
Source organism: Rossiulus vilnensis (assembly GCA_034700785.1). Lineage (NCBI taxonomy): Eukaryota > Metazoa > Arthropoda > Diplopoda > Julida > Julidae > Rossiulus > Rossiulus vilnensis. Next base: position 4,890 of record JAQIXS010001573.1, on the reverse strand, counting down.
AAGGCTTTACTCCACTGACCACATTTGAGGGTAATGGGGCATTTGTTGAGATTGGACCAGCGCCATCTTCATCACAGCCATCCTGCTCTGAGATCGTAGCCATCTCAGACTCACGAGGATCTTCCTCTCCATCCCCTTGATCTTCCGCACCTCTGGTGGTAAGCTCCTGTAACGACTGGGCAGTTGGGTGGGCAGATTCCTTTTCTGTCATTTTATCGATGCCTGTGGGTAAGATGAACATGTTTAGGGATTGTTTGAGAATGTTTCAGTGTATAAACTGGTGTTAAAAGTGTTATTTACATATATTTATAATTTAAGAAAAGTTACAACAACAAAAACAGGATAACACCTTTCAAAACAATTCGGAAAATTGATGAAGTGATTTTCTTCATAAGCAAGCGATTTGTTTACATCAATTGCTTCCTCACAAAGGAAATTACCTGGGGTTGCTGGCAAAGTGGCATTCAAAGTTCCTGGTTCAGCAGGTAAGGCTGGACGAGACCCTTCCATGCTGGGAGGCTCGCGCGACTCAGTCGAATTCGTGCGCGAGAGTGGTTTCTTTCCTCTCTTGCTCAGTGACTTCTGGATGGTGCCATAGTCAGTGGGCAGGTTGGCTAATTGATGAAACACGTTTCGCTTTCGGATGACAGTGTACACCAAATTAGCATTGCCTGAATTCAAAACAAAAACACTCTTTAAAATGCATTTCAATTGAATTATAAACTACATTAAACACTGTACTTGGTACAACGTTTCTACTCGAGTGATTAGGAGTCAGGGGGAATATTTCTCCTACACTTTCAATAACAATATTGCTCGAGATAAGTCTTATGTTAATGAAACTTCACATTTGCTTGGCAACAACACTTGCAAAAAATTCACCGGAATCGAAAGAAAATCTCCATAAGCATGCGAGGCCAAATAATTCCTTCAAATGAATTGGATTTTGCAGATTCAAACATCAAAGCTTCTTAAAATCCTAACAAAATATCAATGGTGCCAAGCATACCATCAAACTGATACTGGATGATGTTATTGAAAACTTCCAGAAGAAAAAACACCAAGTGATGATTGGTTGGGCTTGAAAACAAAAACCAAGGCGTGCTGAAAGCCTGCAAAGAGAGGTTCAAACATTAATTTTCTTTGATTCCTACCAATTCACTTATAAAGATAATAATTCAAGTAGAAAACATGCCTCCAGAAGATGAAGCAGTTTTGTGCTAGCTACCATTGAGAGAGTCTTCAAGTAAGGAGAAACTAATAAGAGCAAAAATGAATTCAAAACACAGTGCCAAAAATTTTTTTACACAGACAACTTGTTTCAGTCAAGGGGAAACATTTCATAAACTTGAAAGTAAGACAGGTAAATGCTATCATATTAATTTCATTTTACATACGCTTTGTGGCTACCAAATGACATGATATCAGAAACATAAAAATGGCCTCACCGTTCACGATAATGGTTAGCAAGCAGTCGAAAAGGGGTTGAAGCCTCTGGTGCCCAGTTGTGATTATCTTGTGAAAGACAATGATGAGCAGATCAGCATGGGTACCCGTAAACACAGGAATATCCATTGGAATGCTAGCGGTATAAGGCTTGTTCAGACGAACGCCAAAGTTTCTCTCGCCACTTAGGAGGAGGAGAATGAAAACCCCTATGTGCATCAAGCCAACTCGGGCTAAAATGAGATTGGAAACGGAGGTTTTATGTCTATGCCCAGCCCAAAAAGGTGCACATTGAGCCCATCTTCAAAACTCACACTGGTCGGCCCTGGAGTCGTTAAGGTGAAACAAGATGGGCACGAGAATGGCCAAAACCTCACTGCTTTTCAGAACGTAGAAGAGAAATTTCTGTAATCAATGACAAAATTCAGACATATTAACAATCCATCTCTGAACACAAACATAAATATAGGAATCACACAAATAAGGTCTTTCACACACATAAATTATCAGATGTAGAACTTAAAGAAAGTGTATGAATAATAATGTTACCACATGATCAATGATAATGATAAATGATTAACCATATAATTAATTATGTTATGATAACCTTGTTATAGTCGCACATTTTCCAGAAGAACACAAGCAGCTCCTGGTGAAACTGAATCTTCTTAGTGGAATTTGGCAAGTACGTTTGGATCAGAGGGTTGTTGAGGAGCTTGGTGAATCCCTTCAAAGTAAAATGAAAATCTTCCTCTCGATGAATACGAGAAAGATAGTTGATGAAGAGATTATCCGGAATTATGACCTGAACAACAAAAACCCTGTTCAGTTTAAAATTGTTTTGAGCATCATGTGTGGTCGAAACCACTGCCCACCTCATTTTCCGAACCATCTCGACCTTCTCGATTTACATCATGATCCAGGGTGACGATCAGGATTTGAAGGGCAACTTCAACCAGTGCCTCGCGGCTGTCTGTGAAGAGCAAGTGGTTGTAGGGTAGTCCATAGCCCACTGGATCATAAGCACAGACCACATTGAGTAGAGAAGTGAAGAGAGGGAGGGCGTGTCTGTTTTCCGCAGAGGTAAAATAATGAATCCATCGATTGGGCTGAGCATGAGCTTCACCTGAAACAATAGATGCAGCATGAAATTACATTGTAAATTCAGAATATTCTGAAATCACAATCTACACAATGTATTTTTGCAATACTTTCATTAAAAAAAATATATTCCACAGCCAAGATGTTACGCATCAACTAAAAATGGTAACATTTCTTAATTTCCCACAAACCTAATGGTGGCAGATACATAGTCTGGCTGAAACATGTGATCAGAAGCTTCAATATTTCCATGCGATTCTGGTCATGCTGAGGGCAATGGTGTGGAGAATGGGCAAATCCAACACCAGCTTCCCAAATGTATTCACAGCTGTCGATTGATTGCAAGTCTTCAGGGTTGTCCTGCAAACCAAACAAAATCAAATCACACAACCGGCATGAGGTCAAGATCTAGTAAAATTTGCTTACAAGTGCATGTGTGCAGATGTATTCTTTTTTAATAACACCAATACTTACAGGTCCGATTTTCTTGTTAGGAGCAACAGTAAAATCCGGGCAAAACAGCAAGTCCTGCCAAGTGTAAAATAAAGAAACATCATTCCTATTATTCTGATTACATAATTATTCATAACTTTAAAATACTGCGCTCATCTGTTTTACTTACGCAAAGCCCATTTATCAGTGACTGTGCCAATGGCAAACTCTCAGTCTAAAATTAGACAAAAACAAAAAATAAATAAATGAGAATTTAGTTGACCATTCCTATTGCCAAAACCAAAAAGTAACACAAACCTCGCTGTCCTCGTCATTGCACTGCTCAGGTAAGCTTGACCAGAAAAACCCTCGCCAGTCGGGGTCCTCGAAGATGTAGGGCATAATGCGAGTCAGTAAACGCACACAGTTCAGCACTACATTGCGGCAGATAAGAAAAACCATTAAGGTTATACTTAAACTGAGGACAATGCGACAATTCAGCTTGACGATAATATATTTCGCACCAATGTGCTGCTCCTTTTGGAGGGTGCAGGACGTCTCAGCTGCTCGGACTAATTTTTCCACAGCTTTGTAGCAAAGCGTGGCCAGGTTGGACGGTGACTCCTCCCGCAATGCCCGGATTTCTGCAGCTGGAATGAGAGTAAATACATCCTGGACACTTTGGACGCTTTCAGACCAGAACTGCTCCCAGAAGGCCTCATCAGCGACATCCACAGGCTGAAATAAATGATTTTCATGAGTTTCATAATAATAGAATTAAATAATAATTGTACACTGTACCCACTGTGGGTCAGAGTAATAAAATTGTTGTAAAACTGAAATTCTCTTTATCGATGTAAAACGATCCAACAATAAGACGGTTAAAACCGAAGGCGAAGTAAGTGCATGAAGTAGAACATATATCTTTTTTAAATATATTTTAAATGTTATCAATAACAACAAATCTGAAATAAGCGGGCAAAGAACGCTTTCATCAAAATTAGACTACAACAAGGATATAAATTATGAAAATATATTCATGTGACTTATATTGTTGTTCTAATTTAGAAGATAGTTTCACCCGATTTTTAACAATGGGTGCATACTGAACGAATTATTATAATTGAGGGAAGAAAAAAAATTATAATATACGGAATTAATTTGGATAATTTTCTTAAGTTCGGTAATTGCAGGCAAGCTATCTTAAGCATTTGAGGAGAAAACTATAGGGCATTTTTAGGCATATTATATGAAATGAAGGCAGACAAAAAGATGAAAATAAATTGCTTTTCAATTAGTATAGCAATTCTTATCATGCTATTTTACATATAGTGTGTTGAAGTTAGGCCTCCAGCTTATTCAGGCGTTTAAAACAAGTTATAAAAAATCAACGAAACAAATTAAATGCTAATGTCTTTAATGAATTAATTCATAAGAATGTTACTTTAATAATCAAAACAATTCAAAAATGGAGAATATTTTATAAATCATTCTGTGCTCATGCATAGGCCTATGATTAAATATTATCAATATAAATTATTAGAGACACCTGAAGATTACAATTTCTGCAAATGTTCATAACACTAAAACAGCTAAAATTATTGATAAACATGAACACTACACTGTATAGGCCTACACATGAGATAGTTGATTGTCGTCGAATGGTCTAATTAGGGTAAATGAATATGTTATTAATTTCTACCCACTCATAATAATCCATAAAAAAATATGAGAATCAGTCGCTCCAATTTCAATTTGAAAAAGGGTCAAAGAAATAGTGCTACAATGTATCAAATAAGCCTAAATTCAAATAACCATTAAGGCTCCTCATACTGCAATGAGGTTTTAAAACTATTGTGTCCAGAATTACTTCGTGGTCTACATTTTCAAAATTAAAAATTGCTTATTGCG
>JAQIXS010001572.1:0-28875 GCA_034700785.1 Rossiulus vilnensis | reverse complement strand
TAAGTTTTCTTCCGGATCGGGATTAATTATATGGCACTACCCGCGAACAAACACAACTACATCAAAATGATCAACTTGGAGTTAAAATCTCTTCCGGGTTGACTACTGCAGTTTGCAGACAGACTACAGTTGTCAGTTAAATGACGTCAACTTGATGATGCAGTGAGCCGCCATATTGAGAGTCCATATTTTGGGCTAAATTGATTTTGTCGCACTCATACAATAGTTTATGAATTTCAGATACATGTACTTACAGTTGATATCATGAATATTTATACATTATCAAATGTATGTAACTGGTGAAGGCATGGAGGCAGACTGTTTATTATATGGGATTATGTAAAACAAAATTCAATCACGATATCATTACTTTAAAAATTGACACCATGATGATATGTACTATAATATGATTTCCAATATGGTCGTAATTAGGCTGTGTCGCCTGAAATGTTTGATACATTGACATATAAGACTCACGAAAAATACTTTCACTCGGCATGTCGTGAGAATCTGTGAAAATTGTAATTGTTCGTGTTTACTTGTAAAAAAACCTGATGATTTATTGATTCATAAACATATAGTTACGAAAACCGAGCTAAAGCAGACGACTCACGACTGAGACGATACAAAAATAAAATGTCGGATCACGAGCACCCCGAATCGAAGCAGGTGTTGAAAAGTGAAAATATGAATATTTCTAATGAGAATGGAATCCCGAGATCTATTCAACACAACTCTTCAATTTATGTTGGGGACGAACCAGTTTTAGAACTGGGCGAACACTATGTAGTGAAGAGATCTGATGATACCTGGCGTACGTACAATTAGGCTTAATAACACTTGTTTCACGTGACGTTTTCTTTCAGTTTAAATTGACTCAACTGAAACCTATTAATTCCGATTCTGCATTTAGTCCCAGCCGAAATAATACAGATGAGGATAAATGATCAAGATTTCCGTCACGAGTATTACGTTCATTACGAGGGTTGTAAGTACTCAACTTTACATCATAAGTGATCAAGTCACTCAATTGATCTCATTCGCAGTTGACAAGTGAATGCTCGTTTTAACGTGATTGTAATGTCATGACAATGAATGTCACAACACTTTTCGTTGCAAAGATCAAATTGCATTGTCAGTTTGCCACGAGCATGATTTTCTAGTTTTCAAGAAATCAAATGTCGCGGTTGGTTTTTCAACTTCTGATGTCACTTAAAAAGTGGTCATCGGCTAAAAGGGTTGCAAGCAGACACCCCTTATGCAATTTGATACATTGTTACATGTATTACAAAATTTGTGAAGTTGAATACTCTAAACGTAATTACGTATTAAAAGTAACGCACTGCATTGATAATAATGTGTTGAATAAAAAGTTGTATGAATATTGTAACGTTTTTGAGTGTGACATTCAATCATCATGTGTAAATAAAAAGTAGAAATCATTGTGAAGTATTTTGCTTTCGTTTCATGACATATTACAGATGTTGGCTATCCCTAAAAAGTTGTAAATATCCCAGACAATTTCCCAACCAAAAATCTACACAACTGAAAAAAAGACTGAAAATTGATGTAGAATACTAAGTCATTTTCCCATAGATTCACTTCATAAACTCCGATTAGCTAGTCTGGCTTGCTTAATTTTGCCTTGTCAAGCTTTAAATATTACCACTGAAGGTAATTAACTGTTTGTCCAAGGTCAAAAATTGCTAGGTTGGCATAAATATTTCTGAAATTATTTCATGACTTGTCCACTTAAAAAGGTATCTGAATTGCAATATTGTGATTTGATAAAGTACACTGAAGCAGAAAGTGAGAAGCAAAACTATATGCTCCCATTTCTAAATGGTAGTAATTAATATAGACAGATGTTGGATGTATTAATTGGAGTACTCAGTACCTCTGAACTAATCTATAAATGTGCATGATCTTACTCATATGTAAAAACAAATATTCAACCCACCACCATGTTCGTATTTTCAACTTATCTTTTTAAATAATCCATAAAAGAGAATTGATGAACAGCTACTATAATCCTATGGTTACAGAATGAATGATATGAAGAACAAATGTATTGGCTGCACATAACAAAGGTGATTCCACAGTTTGACTGCTACTAAATAAATTGAGCACCCATCTCAGAAAAATTTGCCCTCAAAATGTTAGAGATTGGATTGGTTTCATTAGTCCAACCTCTTACTTTTTTGGATCATTACAGGGCAGGAACTCTAAATGGTGCTGCATGAACTGGTATTTATTCATCACTGGTAATTACCAGCACAATGAGAGCATTTCCCAAATGACCAATGCCTTTCAATTAGGGACCCTGTAATCAAAACGGGAGAGTTAATGCATAAGTCTTCTTGACAAATTTACCATGCTGGGAAATTCTAATTTGGTGGAGGACATTTTTAAACAAAACCAATGAGGTGGTAGAACCCTTCATTCCAATCCACGTATGTAACTGAGCCAGTCCTGATCCATTCTATTGGTCTTAATTTTTGCATGCCATTAGATGCTGGAATTCTCTTCCAAAGATGGCATTAAGCTACAAGAAATATAATTTAGCAACATGTTGGTGTCTACAATCACTGCCCCCACATGGCATTATCACTGATTGAATATCTTCTTATATCTGCTTGCAAACTTGTTTCAAGACTAAATTGAATTGAATTGAAGATGGTTGTGGAGTGAATATTTGTTTTACAAACAGAATATGGCAATACCTATTATGCTAATCGTGTTTTTTATCGTTAATCTCAAGATAACCGGCGGTTAGATGAATGGGTAGGCAGGGACAGATTTGATTTATCAGATACCATCAAAGACGTCGATCACAAGCAAAAGGAGAACCAAAGTGAGAGTGCAGATCAACCAGACCGCAAAATAACCCGTAATCAAAAGAGAAAGCATGACGAAATTAATCACATCCAGAAGGTCATTTAGTATTCAGGAAACTATGCATAATCGTTCGTATATTTGAGTGAAATTCTCTTTGCAAAGGTGTATTTTCCATTATAGACATATGCTGAAATGGATCCAACAACAGCAGCACTTGAAAAAGAACATGAAGCTATTACTAAAGTAAAATATGTGGACAAAATTCAGATAGGACGATACGAAATTGATGCGTGGTATTTTTCACCATTTCCTGAAGAATATGGGAAACAACCTAAACTATGGACATGTGAATATTGTTTGAAGTATATGCGATTAGAAAAAACATACAGGTATCATCAGGTACGCTGGTTTGGTATCTTTGGTTTGGATTTTTATAATTTCAGATTTCTTAATATTCTGCGCATCCCTTGAAAATGATTTTTAGGGTGAATGTGTTTGGCGGCAGCCTCCAGGAAAGGAAATATACCGGAAAGGGACATTATCTGTTTATGAAGCTGATGGACGCGATCACAAGGTTAGGGTTGTAATATTGACAGTTTATTATTTTAAAAGAAATAATCTAAATACACTATTAACGTTCACAGGTGTATTGTCAAAATCTTTGCTTGTTGGCAAAACTGTTTCTGGATCACAAAACGTTGTATTTCGATGTAGAACCATTCATGTTTTATGTCCTCTGTGAAGTGGACAAGCAAGGTGCCCATTTGGTTGGATATTTTTCAAAGGTAATGTTATTGTGTAATTGTTTGCACATGAATCAGAACCATTGCTCTTAAATAAATGGGGTTGTTATTCACTGCTTTACTCATATTTTTGACTTGAAAACATTTGTCATGAGTGATAGTTTGTTTGCTCTAATTTAAAAGGAAAAAGAATCTCCTGATGGCAACAATGTGGCTTGCATATTAACCCTGCCTCCATTCCAAAGAAAGGGTTATGGGAAATTCCTTATTGCATTCAGTAAGTTCACTGGTAATTTCAAATTTAAAGATATGTTACAATAAAACTGCTAATTTTTCATTATTTACTCTATAGGCTATGAATTATCCAAATTAGATGGTACCGTTGGTTCTCCAGAGAAGCCCTTGTCTGATCTAGGTAAACTGAGCTATCGAAGTTATTGGTCATACGTGATTCTTGAAATTTTGAGAGATTTCCGTGGTACGCTATCTATAAAAGATCTTAGGTAAGTTCATTACCTATCAATGGTATTATGTTTGTCATAAATGCATTAATTTCTTAAGGAAAATTATGTTGCAGTCAAATGACCAGCATTACCCAATCGGACATCATTGCCACTTTACAAAGCATGAATATGGTGAAATATTGGAAAGGTCAGCATGTGATTTGCGTAACTCCGAAACTCGTGGAAGAACATCTCAAAAGTGCGCAATATAAAAGGCCCAGACTTGTTGTAGATACATCTAGTCTTAGATGGGCACCACCCAGGAAATGCCCAAAAAACAACAAAAAGTAAATTTTTCATTTATACGCGATTGCTTTTTTTTCTTGCAATTTTCACTATTGTGTAAACTTTTTATGTAAAATATGCTGTTAATAACTCATGGAAAGATACGTTTTTGTTTCAAGTGTCATTCATTTTTAAAAACATCTTAAATTACATGAATATACAAAGTTTACAATCAAAGTCGCATTAGGTCATAACAAGGAGCAAGGAAGATGACATTTGTAAATACATTCATTAAAATGGAAATCGGACACTAGCTCATGCTATGACACATTGGAGCTTCATGTCCTAAAAGTATAAAATACAACGAATTGTTACTGTAGATTATGATTAACAATCAGTAAATTAAGACTTGCCCCATTTATGGTTTGTATAGGTTACTTTTCTTTCAGAAAGGTCTAAATAAACTTTTAGATAATATTTCTGACAAGCACGTTTTCCCACGTTTTTTTAAAATATGTAGTTACATTATGTTAATTTTTTAATTATGGCAGATCCAGGATAGAGAAGGGAATAGTTTTAGCGCCCTTATTTGATGAAAGGGTGACTAAAAGAACTTTTGCTACACCACGTTCTCTTCATTGTTAATGTTTCAAAAATAAAACTTCAAATGTACTGAAATTCGTCTTTAGTACAGGGGTCATCCATAAAGAACGTCCTGGAATTTTCATGATTTTCAACTTCCCTGTCTGGTTCGATTTGAAATAATGCTCTCACGTTGCAAAATGCACAATATTATTTCAAATTTATTTTAAAACATTAGATCGATAGTGATACTTATGATAAACACAGTCAGGAGTTAAGCGAAATATTTATTTTCAAGTTTTAGGTCATTTCTTTCTATTTTAAATTCGGAAATTATAGGAATTACAAGAATCTGGATTGTCCTATCTTTGAATCCCCTTCCTTCCCTGGCCATACTTTATGGATGATCCTACACCTGTTTTTCAGAAAAACAGTTGCTAATGTAATGGCATTTATCAGGAACTTTACATAACATGGAAGGTAAAAGTTACCCAAATGCATAACGTGGGGAAGTATAGCGAGGCCTAATGTGGGTCTCAGTAAAACATATCGAGATAGCAAAAACGTACCTTCTATTCCTTGCTCTGTCTGCTACACGCAGGTGCCTGTTTATCAGAATTTAAGAAGTCCCAATCAACAGACTGATGCAAAGAAGTAGCTTCATCAGTCACTCTGAACAAGCAGTCTTGCACATTCTGCAATCTGGTTGGACACATAGATCAAATTAAATTATACCGATTTACTTACAAGGGGAATCTTTTAACTGAAACTCGTATTCTGCACTGACCTTGTACGAAGTTGTGTATTTTCCTGTAGCAATAATGGTGTCTCCTGTAAGCGTCTATTTAGAATGCTTGACAGTGACATTTGAGGACTACTGGAAGCTAAATTTAAAAGATATGCATTAATGCAAGAAACTACACTGTATAGTTTATAAACTTCATGCAATTACGTCATACTTGAAACTATTGATGCATCCATGAAATGGGGATTTGAAAACTGTTGTTCAAACAAATGGGGCATTTGGCTCGGTGCACTGAATGGCCCAGCTAACGGTGCACGATTTGCATCTCCAAGTTTCATAGCACGAATCTTTTTACACTAAAATGTGAGAAAATATATCAGTTGATGTTAAAAGACCCTTGCATGGCTTGCAGACGATTGAAACCTGGATTGCCAGTTTGTCATGAATGGTTATTATTGGGTACATTTTGGGACGGTTTTAAAAATATGCAATTTGCGGATAATTTAATTATCATTTTTACCAGATTGTCCACTAATTTCCAAAGGTCGGTTTGTCGTTCCCTTTGTATAATTTCCAACTGTTTTTCGTGATCCGTAATCTCAGTTAACATCGCCTCAATCGGATCAATAAGTTGTTGTACGTCCTCCAAACAATTAATTGATTTCCTATATTAACATCAGCATGCATGTTAGCAGCAGAGAAAGACTATAGAATTAAACATGTGAATCAAAAAAACCTACTGTAAATGCAGATAAAGGTCTCTGAACAAGCGTTCCCTGTTTTTAATGCAGGTCAGTAGCAGGGTTATCATTTGAGTATTATCTGGCGATATTTGTCGTTGTTCTATTTTTACACATTTAAAAGAATAGTTTTAAAAATTTGAACAGAAAAGAAATTAGGGATTACAAGAGACGATCACCTTTAGGGAGTTTTCTCAAGGCATCATAGGCTGCAATAGCCTTTTCGTATCTGCAACAACAAACAATTATTAAAGAGCTAAAACAGATAGTTTAATATTTTCACGATTACACATAAATCTAGACAAACTACTATGCAAATATTAATAAATAATTTTTTAAATATCAAGCTTACAGTTCTTCTAAAACCAGTGGGACTTTGTTCCTGGCATATGGACTTCTTTGCAATTCAATTGTCTTGGTGTTCACTACAGTTGATTTTCCTTCCAAATCAAGGGATTTATCTTGCTGTAAATAAATAAGCAATGACAATGTATCCAAAATAAAGATCATTTTGTAAGCAAGATAATAAGAAATAGCTTACCAGTTGGGCAATCTTTTTAGCAATGTCTTTATTTCGTATCCAATTTTGAAACATTACATTAGAAGCTGAAATCAATTTTGACCAAATTAGCAATAGCCTAATATTTTCTGCTCTAAAAATTGATAATTCAGTATTCATTTGCACTCACTTATTCCTCCATTCTGAGCTTGACTTTCATATTTTTGGATATCACAATTCAAACTACAATTAAAAATATGTGCTTCATTACTAACTAAAAGATCTGTAAATCGCTATGTTTGATGGATAATATTTGAAGAATAGGTTTTACCTGGCTTCAAACAATTCCAACTTTGCCTTCAATTTGTTCAATTCCCGAACCATCTTCATAGTTGTGTTGTAAATTATTGAATTCCTCGTCAACAAATGCATCCTTTCAGTCAAATAACGAACAATTAGAATGACAAATTGCTACAATTATACCTGACAGTATAGCCCAATTGGTAATTGTGGTAATAAGTAATAAACATTGTCAAAAAACAGAAAATGAATGATTCTCATTAAACTTACATCAACACTTTTTGAGTTTGTATAAGTCTCCTGTATAAGGCACGCTCTTGGCTTATGAAAAACAGTGCATGGGACCACATCTTTCGTTGCTCCTTCAAAAATAACGCCACAGAAAAAAATATGTGGCTTAGATACAATCTGATGCAAATTTGAATGTAAGAATTATAGCTTTAAACATGCATCACATTACCTCATAACTACCGCAACACGTTGGATCTCTGAACATTTTTTCAACCAGGGCTGGTAACTGTGGTGCAATACGAGGAATTTCTACTTTACTTTTATCAAAGACGTATAAAATCCATTCCTCATCTTCCTGCACAAAAAAGGAGTAAATACTGTAAACCCACCAATTTCAAATCACATCCATAACAATGTATAAGACAAAATTAAACACTAACAGGCATTTCCCAATACTGAAGAACCTTTTTCCTTAAATCAAGAAGGATTCCATGTTGTAATAAAAAAATAAGAGCAGTTTTTGGCAAGCCTGTATCAGCAACAACCCACTGGACTACATGTGCCATAGTTGTCGATTCATTTACTTCATACCAGAAGTATTGACAAGTGTGAACACAGAACACTGTAATGATCTATAAAAACAAACTAAGACATTTGTCAACACGCTCTCAATATATCGAACATATTGTAATGACTTCCAAATACCTTTTTATTTAATATATTGTCTAGCATACTAAATGCGATGACTTCCTTCTTGCCATTATCTAAGACACACCCTCTGTTTTGAGGGTCCCATTCTAGCATGACAGCGAGCCAACTTTCCAAATATTTTTTGAAAGGCCTGTTATGAAAATAATAGGAAACACGACTTTCCATAACATATTTTTAACAGGAACGTTTGTACCTTTTCTTAAACATCCTGTTGTGCTCATTTTAAATTTCTAGGTTAATTTTGTTAATATCAAATCGATAGAAATTATATTAATAATGCAATAACTATAAGCATACCGTGAAATGTGATTTTCTGGAACCAATTCCGAACTGAACACCACATTGCCATCAGGATTCAAGCATGCACAGATGTCCTCAGAGCTTTTCTTCATTACGTGAGGTATCCTTTTAAAAGACATTTTCAACCAATGAGTGAGCATAACAAATTGGTGTTAGTTATAACGCATAATATGGCTAATTATTATAAGTTTTGGCAATTAATAGTAGCTTAACAGAGCAAAATATTTAGGTTTATCATACAAGGAGTGACATTAGCTTTATATTCATCAAAAAACATTTCACTTTTGATAAAATGTAGTTCAGTGAATCTAGGAATCAACATTTTAACGTTTCACAGGTTTAAATAAAATTCAAATATGTCAGTAAGATGGAAGGTTACAAGCATGAAGTAAAGTTGTAGAATTTACCACTGAGCTGGTGACCAGGTGGGTAAAAACGGTCGACTACCAGTAATAGCTTCATGTGCAACTAATCCCAAACTCCAATAGTCTACTGTACTTGTATATTTCTGGCTCATAAAGAGTTCAGGGGCCTAAAAAATAAGAAACAACGTATATAACTGTTAAATGAGTGAAATTAAGTTACATGTAAGGTCAAATCACTAATTACCAAATACTGAAGCGTTCCGACAAACGATGTGCATAAACTACTCTGATCCAATTCTTTGGCATAACCGAGATCTATTAACTTGTATGCAAGCTAAAAGCATATGAAGTTTTTAGATATTATTTCGCTATTTAAATATGGCCAACTTGAGGAAAATGAAAACTTTTCGTCATTTTACCTTTCCTTCAACTTCCTGGAGCACAATATTTTCTGGTTTTAAATCTCTGTGAATAATTCGAATGGAATGTAGATATTTTAATGCAGAAGAAACCTGTCGCAATAGTGTTCGAATTTCGATTTCAGATAATCCACAACAGTTATCAGCTGAAGATATAACTTTTCGTAAATCTCCTCCGGCACAATATTCCATTGCCAAAAGGGGTAAATCGTCGCTTTTGGTGTTTAAAATATCCGGCACATCAATTGCCGATACAACGTTTGGATGTGATAACCGCTTCATTATGTCCACTTCTTGTTTCCAACGCTGTTTATGCTTATTGGTAAGCATAGGGTCATTAATCCATCGAATTTGTTTCAGGGCGACATATCCACCTGTGTTCTACGATTTCAAGAACATGTAAATTTAATTAAAATTATTTTTAACTACATGTTATGAACTTTTTGCGTTTCATCAAATAAACTATCAGGTTAAAGTGTACAGCATATTATGTAAGCAGTGGATATTATAATAAGGTCTTAAAGTGAGAAAACAAACAATGCACGTTAAGATTATTGAGATTTGCAATTGTGCTTTACTATCCTAGTAATTAGTGCTGATGAGTAGCCTTTTTATTGTCTTAAAATAGCACAGAAAGATAAACTTCTAAATAATGCAATTGTAAAATTAATATCGACTCGAACCATACAATATACCATTAATAAAGCTATCAAATCAAAATTTACACAAGTAAATTCACGTTGTTATAGTTACTCGAAATTTAAATATACATGTAAATTGTTAACATAAACCTTGGTTGGATTTATAAAAAGTTTAAGAAGTTATATATGTTATCCTGGTGCCTAGGAGATGTGAAACCACAATTAAATATAGAATTTCAAATCCTTACCAAATTTTTCCAAAGTGTAACCATTCCAAAGCCACCACTGCCCAGCAATTTTTCTTTTTTCCACTCTCCTACTATTTCATCAAACTCTGAACATGAAGATTTAGCAGCCATTTTTCCTAATGTTGATATTTATCAAATTTACCTAAAACATCAAAGTACAGAAATTTTTTTATTAACATAGGCTAGCCAGATATTGAAAACACTAGATAATCAATGGCATAGCCTACAACGGGTATTTTTTATTCTTTTATTTTGCGTAGTGATCTTCAAAAGTTTTTGGACGTGCCCTCCTAATCTTCTACCAGAGCCTACTTCTACGAACTACATGTATATCAGAATTAAAATCTGCATAAAGCTTGAGCTTAGATTTGTTATCTGGGCCAAAACTGGTAAAAAAATCTGCTACTATACAGTAGCCTACCTCCATTGGCAGCTTCTTTTCTTCTAATAAATACTGTGTATGCAATACCTTATGTGGGGGTGGTTTTTGTAGTTGGTTTACACATGTACATGTATAGTCCATATTAGGAAAACATGTCCTAATAATGTCTAATTTTGGCAAACTCTGCATCCATGTTTATCAAACTAATCCCCTAAACGAGGACCAAAATGCAAATATACAAACCATGAACAGTTATAGTAAGAAGAATGAAATCTTGAAGATCCTGAAACTACAATTCCGCAGCAATTACTCATCCTGTTCGTGTTCTTCGGTTGTTTTGATTGTTAATTATGAACTTTTACCGTTGCCCATAATGCAATGCTTTGAAACAGACGAAATATCAGTGTAGGGGGTCATCCATTTAAGACGTCTGGGAAGGGGGTCTTCTAAAACAGTCGGGGGAGGAGGTGGGGTATAGGGAAGGGGTTCAAAGAACGTGGAACGCGTTCAGAATCCACATCGATGAATGAGATCGTCATACTTCGGTTTTCCTGCTGAACTCCTGGAATTTGCAGGCTCCCTGGACCCTGGCCTTTCCTCCCCCCTTCCTCTTCCCCAAGCATGTCCGGTCCTAAAGCACGCTTTCACATCGTTTTTATAATGGACCAAAATGCAAAAATAAAAAAATGTATTCGCACATTTTTGCTTCATATAGTTATTATAATTGCAAAAATTTTTTTCCGTGTAGAATAGATTTTCCACTCGGGTCGAAGTTACTTTTTATAGATTGAAAATATCCCTTTTATTCCTAATAAAAAAGGAATAAAAAAACGTCATGCAACCTCCGATGCCCATCTTCAAAGGGTTCATTAGGACGAAAAACCCGTTATCGGAGGTGAATTTTTAAATTATAAAAAAAAACCAGATCCTAGTGGACAACCAATTCTACATAGGAGAAAATAAATTTGGCAATTAAAATAAGTATTTGAAGCAAAAATATGCAAGTAATTTTATTGCATGGTGGGCTTCTTTTTGGGTTCGGGCCTGTCAGAACCTGCATGGGTGACCGACTAGGAATACAGTATCGAGGGAAATTACACATCATCACCATGAAAAAAGCACATGAATTGTTTCAAACATCTTAGCTCAAACCATGAAATAGGCTGGAGCATAAGCATATTTTATTCACAAGAAATGAAACAGAAGTTAAGAACGTTCATCGATAGATGGAAACAGCAGCACAGCCGATGCATGCAATTGGCACTAGTGTTAGTGCTTATGGATGTTCCAGAACTTAGCAAAACCAGCACAAGTTATTTAATTTCAGGTTACACAAATGTGCTCCCATTGAAATGATTGTAACATAATACCATATCTCCATCAATATTGATACACCAACGTACTCCTAGAAAGCCCATTATAAATTCCACCCCATGGACACCCACCACACACATACACAAATGGATTTATTGAGAAACTCTGAAACTAATATATATATATAAGACTGAAGAAAAGTGAATCAGACACTTATAGAAGACATTACCAGCTTGGGAAATTTGCAACCTCAAATCTCATTTAGGTCACCAAATCAAATCATGTTTGAAATTTCCAAGTGACAAGTATGTGCACATAATAATGGGATATACACGATGAGTACTAATGCGGGTTCCTGACATTCATTTATACATTAAATTATAGCAATGACATTCAATTGTCACATTGTTATATTCAAAAATAGTATCCAGGCACGAGTTGAGCTCTGCACGTCCCTATTGAAATATAACGTACATTTGCCTTGTCGTCAAAATGAATCCAGTTTGGAAAAATATGAGGCAGCACACTATAGCATGTATGACACTGCCTCGATTATTTGATAACTATGTTGTAATACACAACACACATGCAGGGGTGCAGCATCAGCAAAATGTTTGAAATGAACAAAAAGAATAGGAAAAAATAAAAACCAGGATTAAAATTTTACACAGATTGCAGGTCCAGATGCTTGGAATAGTTGTGTAGTTACCCTGTGAATAGTTTTGTAACTTCAATAACGTATTTTGATCTCATGCTTATCAAAATGTGCAAAAACAAGATGACAATTTAATAAATTTAGAAATATGCATATTTTTTCGTATGTTCACTTTGGAAACCAGCATTTGCATTTCTAGCAGATATTAAACATGGCCCCTAGCTTCCATAAGAACTTAAATATGTTCCCAGTTTCGCTGTCAATGCAGGTAAAAAATCGATTATCTTTGCCTTGACTTTAATTTATAAGGCTTGCATATCTGTAATAACGTTTGTTTAAAAGAAAATCAATGTGTGCTATATGGATTCCAAGATATTGATATGTGCTGATTAGAAAGGAAATTCCTGCCAAAATATGATTGAAATTGCTGAAATACATACTCTTTTTAGAAATAACCATCAAGAAGTTAGATTAAACGTGAAGATAAAACAAGGCTGAAGCAAAATAGGCTACTTATATACATACTTGTATGAGATGAATGCAAGATTTTAATTATGGTTCAAATAAAGAAACCACAGCTATGAAAAATGCTTTGAAAAGTAAAATAAAACATCTGAAATACCATGCACAAAAAAGTCAATTACTTGGATAAGTTTCAAATTTGGGTAGTTCTGTGTTTTCCCATCTACCCCAATTGACGTCATCTTCTCATTTAATTAAACCTACAGCTCCCTAATTGACCAGATTTTCAACCAATTCAAATAAACCATGAACCTGCCCATGGAACCCAAACAACTTCAAAGAGATGATTTTTTTCTATTGCATGATAAAATCATCTGGCATATTGCGTACACACAATGGTTGAAAAATGCAGCTGAAATACAGTACAATTTTTTGGTTGTATTAGCATTTCAACAGTCCCGTTTTATCTTACAAATATGTATGACTGAATGTTTGTTTGTTTTGTTTTTAATTCCTTTTAAGCCGAATAATATTTGATATGCAAAGGAAATAAGTTTTTTCTATACATATAGTATAAAGCATCAGGAATTATCTTCGAAATTTTAATTAATATAGGTATGGTCATTTATGAGCTTCACAATTAATTCCAAAAATAAGAATTTGAAAACCTGACAATGTTAAAAAACAATAAAGTGATTCAATGCTGACTGATGTAACAATAATGTACATTTGTCAGACCCGTAATTAAACCCCATGGTTTCTCCTTATCCATTGAAGAGACTTAAAAATTCATTAAAATATCCAGCTTAATTGTCCTCGTAATGCTATCGCTGCACTACAAGGCCATTGGTCAAGGGAGGCTGCTGCGCTGGCATTTCATATTCTACTAAAAGCGGTAAGTGATCTGATGGTACATGAGGATGGGGATAGCCAACTACTTTATGAATTCGTAGCCAATCAAGGTCCAGTGGTCCAAGCAAACCGATAGGTTTCAATGTTTCTGAATGTAGAATATAGTCGATGATTCCTTTGAAATCAAATCTAAAATAAAAAACGACACATGTGAACAAAATTCAAACAAATATTTCCAAACGAAATATAGTGAAGCATGATGGAATAGCTGCTTACGTGAAATTAGTAAAAGGCATGTTTTCGTCGCTGTATGCCCTAGCCATCTTAAAGGAATGTGTGTATTCATTGGGTTTTTCAGAAGTGTTTAGTTTCTGCAAGCAAGTCTTGTATCCCAATTGCTTCAAGTCAGGGTGACTCGTTGATATGCGCCCGGATGTCAGGTATTCTATCACGCCTGTAAAATATCAAATTAAACGAAAAATCAAAAAAAAAATCTTTCGTTTACCACATAGTCATGCCGATTATGTATTTTCATGAAAAATATGCAACATCAGCAGTTTTATTAGCATAGCTGAAAATAACGTTTCAGTTATCAGTTATCACTGCCCTTTAAAATGTGTAGTAATTTTCAATTCATTCATCATCCAGTTATTTTTTAAATTTATCATTACAATCATCATTTTTAAATTAAATTTAAAACATTTACACTTTGTCAGTCTGATGCGATTAAAAACATCAAATATACTAGCTCACTGATTATAAATTACTGTTATGCAAAATAACAATAGACCAAAGAACCTTATGGCTTAGACAAACGAAAACAGCTTCCTCAAATGGAATTCATTGTCTGTTTTCATGCAGGAACACTCCTACAGTGATTACGGATAATTCAGGTTATATCTTGATATAGTATTTTGTTTATAGCTATTTATGAGAACAAACAAAACCCATTGATCATAATGTTTCATAAATGTAATAACTTCTGACAATTTAATAGATAGCATAAAAACTAAAACAAACTAATTATGACCTTTTAAGGCAGATTTTACATTTGACATACTTTCACATTTTAATTTTAGGGAACTTTAAACAATTTTACAAATTTAAAAAAATAATTCTGAGCATTAGCGAAAAACAGCCCAATAATTGATGCTAAAGGCGCTAACTTTAACATGCATAACACTTTTTGTCAGGGAAATTTCAAGTTGCTGGTAGATGTGTAATTTTTAAAAACAAACTCTTTGGGCTGGAGCATGTTGTGCAACACAGTCTAACTTGACGTCAATAATGTCATAGCTTTATGCAGAGGCAATATCCCCACTAACCTCATTTGGAGTTGCAAATTTGAATAAGCAGTGAAGAGTGGACAAAAAATGCACTGAACGTGATCCTGCTTTGCTATTCGACTTCGCCATTTTTAATTACAAGAAAATGACACACTAAGTACTACTCTTGCGAGCAAAGAAACTGGCTCACCTATGTGTATTTAAAAAAATCCATTTTCTTCTTAAAATCGGAATAGCTCGTTTTGTAAATAATTTATTGCTCTTCAAAATGCGCCTAATTTGATTAAATTTTTAACATTTTCTGGAGCGTCTGCATGCCGTTACCCTTTGGTGGCCTTCAAACGAGTTTCTGCAGGAAATTCGGCAATTGTAGTATTATGCAGGAAATTCTGCAGTTGTAATAATCTTTTGCATAATTTGTTTGAAGCACGATACATTTTTTCACAATTAAGAATGAATTGTTTAGCATTGTATTTTCAGGCTATTCCCCACAAAATTTAACAGGAATTTAAGTTAAAATAGAAGCTAAAACGCTAAAAGTGTTTTAAATTTTTCACAGAACGAGCCATTCCGAGAAAAATTGCTCATCTGCTTGCTGAACAAAATGCATTTTTTTATGATCAAATACCCAAACTATTTTAGCGAGAAAAAATGGGGGATCCTTTATAATATTATAATAAACTGAAATGTCGCAAATTGCCCGTTAGAAAAAGTAGTAAACTAAGACACAAACTTACCAGAGTCAGGTAACGAATTGAAATCACCACAAAGGAGTAGAGGTATGGCATTGCAATTGGGTTTGTGAGACCTGGGCCGGAAACTGCGAGATGATTCTTCAACAATGCCACGTAACTCATGCATAAGCATCATGGTTTGAATGAGCTTAACGTCGCAATATTCTGGATCCCAATGAATGTGAGCAGTACACACCAGCAGTGGCTGATGGATATGACTCGGATCCACTGGAACTTGAGCTACAGATTTCAAAACATTATCAAAACTTATCTACCATCTACTGTTGGCAAGAAACGGAAAATTTAACACAATCTTACAGTTTTCCCAAGCGCCTTCACGCGTCTCTAAAAGTGCTGCTAAGGCAATGTTGTCCTTGGTCATAACCCGATTCAACATATCGTCGGAGCCTTCTGCATTTGCCATAGCTAACTGGGTGAATTCCACAAGGTGATCTTTAATTAATCGAAACCTAAGAAGAAAATGCAAATGTCCAAATCGTTAATGAAGACAAATGAAGCCAGGCCTCTAAATATTCCCTGACGACCTTTAATGGATTATTACCTCATTTTTTAAAATACTAGTATTTTAATAACAACGCATTTTTTGAAACTAAATTCGTTCACACTTTACTCACACATGCACAAAAATAATTAAAAACAACACCATATATTTTATATGAGGATTTCATTGAAGGAAATTAAGATTTTCACTTTCATAAGCTCCCTTTAAAAAATTTACGATTTCAGGCCAACGTAAAAACAACATTTATATCAAGATCAAATAAACAGATAACAATGCACTCGTTTTAACGTGACATTTTATTTTTTTTGAATTTTGAGCTTAATAAAGTGCTTATGTACCATAGCAGATGTTTTTACCTGACATATAATAATATTAAAATTAAAGGGGTTGAGCAGTTCTATTAAATAAGGGACAGTGGGTCATGCAAACACGATAAATGGGGTTAAACCGTCAGAAATATTTGCTCGAATTTAGAGTTGCATACTCGAAGTGTACCAAAACTGAACCAAATATGAGTGTGAAAAAGTTATTTATACGCCATATGCACTTACTTGTGAGCACGAAAGAAGATGGCGCAGCCGTCGACATATTTCCTATCATTTTCATTCATTGTTTTTGCACGGGATTTTGGAGAAAATATGCCTTCATAGCCATCCTTTCTCAGTTCGGGTAAAAACATGTTGTAAAATTGCTCAGTTTCAACTTCCTGCAAACACCAAGAACATTATTTCTTACATGATTTCTATAGCTAATGACTGCAACGCAACTAAGATGCTTGCAAATACACACCTGCAAACTTATGACGTCGGCCGAATAATGTCTGATTTCATCCATAATTCCTTTCCTTCTATATTCCCAGTTCAATGCCCAGTTAGGACAATAGCCATACATTTGTCGAGTAGCGTACTTGTCACAAAGAACATTGTAACACATCACAGTGAAAGTACCTTAAAATGGACATTAATGTTCTGGTAAAGACCAGATTGTATACATTCTTATTAATATAAATATTGTCAATGCAAACTTACAGGCAGGTTGATTCCTTGTTGGATTATGCATGCTAACCCAAGGTCGTGCTGGAGGCTGAGTGGAGGTGACTGCAAAACAAAACAAAATAAAATAAAATTACTAAATGAAATCGTTCTCTAAATACGTATTCACAAAATCTGTGAAACAATGTGAATATTCGAATGTCCCTGTAAAATGAAATAATGATTTTTTTAAAGAGATGTATTTTATGTTTAACATATCTCCACGTGAGAAAAAATTATACAATATAAAGGTAGCTGAGAATTTATAACGCAGTTGTTTTCATGAAATGATAGTTTTATTCGACATTCTAAAGGGATATTTTTATTAATTGAATATTCATTTCTCTTCTTGAATACACGTTTCATTAACCTAACCATGACAATGTGTGTAAAAATTCGACAAGTTTCTAAAACAGTTCCTTAGATGGGCGGGGCAACATATTAAGGCTTTCGCTTTTGGGAGGAATTTTGTTGGAAATGGTGTCAGTTATATTCTAATTTTGCAGGTCTACCACAATCTAGAACAGGCACATATCAGAAATTAGGGCTTGTGTACTATTTAATGAGATAAGGTGTAATTTATGAAGTCAAAACCAGAATAGTGCGTTTAATTACTTTACCAGCATTACTTTGAACTATACCTCATTTTCGACAATGAATATTGGACAATAGTCACAATTCCTAACCGCGAAGTCATGCGATGACTAAACAGACATTCAAAACATTTACATTTTCAAATATTAATAATTATTCATAAAATAATGCTGCGAACAGTCTTTCAAGTCAACGATGTACAGAGGTTATTTAAATTTCAGGATGCAGTAAGAATTGCCCTTGCATATAATTTAAGCCTACCCATATGTATAGCCGTTGAGTAGTTTTACATAAATGAAATCCAAATTGCAGCTCCACCCAATTGAGAAGCAAAAAATAACCCACCTAAATCAGCATTCAAAATCGCTAAAAAAAATAGATCTTTTGAGCTCAACTGGATAGCCCACGTAATTTCTGATGCTGTTATCAAGTAAATGTAGGTGTTGAGGGGCAAAAAAAAAAAAAGTAAGAATAAGAATGGAAGAAGGGTTTGAAGATCCAAAAACATTAAGATACATTTATTACGATTAAGGTGAGTAGAAGAACCTGGACTTGAAGGCTATATCAAACAGGCCTAACGTTTTAGCAGAATATGGACACAATCATCTAGGTAGGTTACTCCCTACTGCATGTGCGAAATGAGATTTTCCCAGACCTGCCTCAAGAAAGGAATTCGAAATAATATTGGGTTGACGGATTACAACCCCCTACCACATGGCACATCACATGCTGCTAGTAATGTAATGAATTGAATTGAAATTGTTGCAGATAAGCCGGTTTAATTTATCGTGGGATTAACGAAAGCGAGAAACTTTCAAAAGCATCCATCCCCTCCCATATTTAATTCGGTTTAAAACTGGTGTTATTATTTATTAGTAGTCAGAGCGAGAAGTCCTACAGATTATACCTCCAACTTTTAGCTTCACTACTTTTCTACAGTATATGACAATATAAATACATATTGTATTAGAACCTTAATGATATATTCCCTAATACAGGTAAATAAATGCATGACTTATTCAACTAGGTATCATTTGAATTTGCAGCAGGTCTACAATTATTACTGCAAGTACTGAGATAAAATTATCTCATTTCACATAAAAACTACACTAGTAAACCGATTTCATAATTGAGATTAGTTGTTTTACATGCAAGCGTATCTTCGAGGGTACACTATCAGTTATAAAAGATTAAAACATTAGAAAACTATCACCAATTATGGCAATATAAGCTAGAATGAGCGGTGTAACAAAATTGAGCTAGTAACTCCATATTTGTAATAAACGTTTAGGTGAAGCTTCTACAGAATATTTCATAGCTTCTAAACGGCGGACACAGAATGGCTATATATGCAGGCACGTTACTTGTGAGGATAGCAACAACAGGCAAAATGTGCTAAATCTGGGCTAATGTGAAGCATTATAAAAAAGATATGTCAAGGTATATCTGTGCTATTATACAATGAGACTAACATTGATTGTGTAAAAAATGCAGATGAAGGATGCTGCACTGCCCAGGAAACTAGATTACAAAATCAATCACACTGAGCTATAGTTTAAATCACAATACCGCATTTCCTAGTTCGCATTTCATCACCAGAATTGACCAAACATTTGACACCCATTACCAGTTACATAACAAAAATGTTGTTACATTGTTTCATTGTTAACACACTATCAAGATTCCTAAATTCGTAAAAAAGCGAACTAACAGCGAGGATTAGGCCATTAATTTCTATCGGTATTGAAAACTAGGCTATGGGTAATTAATACTGTGCAACGAAAGCTTTGCTTCTACCGTTTTCGCGCTCGCCTATTTTAAATAGTCATTGTTGAATTTATCAGATGAAATGACAATAACAAAAGAGCACGCTGGAAATCTTTCAACACTGCACATACAGCACATGTTCCCGGATAATCCCGCCCTTACCCAACCATACGGCTTTAAGCCGTAAAATCGAAAGTCCTATATCTGTTAAGTAAAGAGAATTACAAAAATAATTTAAATTCCTCTTAGTCGCAATTATTTCATATTTATGCATATATAAATACTACCTGTAGTATAAAATAGAAAATACAAAATATTGAACATCTACTACATTGCATTGTAATTATTTGTACAAATGCCAAACTTCCTGTCACTATTCTTTGGATTCGAGTTCCTAGTCTGATCGAATCCGTGTGAAGAAAAGATATTTAATGCCATAATATATTTATTATATAATTGGCATTCAACACAACAGAATGCTGACGCCAAAACAAAAGGTCAAACTTCATTTGGCATAACAACATGCAAAGATTTGTACACGAGACAAAACCCGTTGTCGGGCAACGACAGGCTTTGAACTCGCATCAAACACCAGAAAAACCTGATCTAGGGTGTGACAAACGATGACCCAATCGCATCTTCCAAGTTTCATAAAAATCCGTCGATGATTATGGCTTAGTAGGCATTGACCTACAGTTAAATCCAAGACGTCTTATCTTAATTATACTTGGTGGCGCGTATTAAGAATGGATAGAAAAACGGGGCGATTTCAGAATTGCAGCTCCCAAGCTTAGACCAGTACTTAAGGCTTTGAAAAAGGTGCTGCTCAGCATTTCCCACTGATTATTACCTGTGTCAGAGCAGTAAAGGTAATTAATGCGTGAGAGCAGCGCGGCAATTAACAGGGACTGGTCACACACTATTAAATGGGTGAAAGAAGGTGGCGAGGTGAGAAGTTCAAGCTAAACACTGCCCTATATAAGCCAAAATGGCCAAAACATGGAATATCAGAAGATAATTTGGTAACAGGGAAAGAGTTAGACAACGCGAGAAAACAATTGGCAAAAAAAAAAGTTCTTGAGCGAGCTTTTGCAGAAGGCCATCGGCGGTCACCTGTGTCACCAGCGCATAATTCTCATAATATGCCAGATAATATACAGCGTGCACTGTATAGCAAAACAAAGAATTACGGTCAAGATGTCACCTCTACAGCAATTTACGTCCTATGGTTTTCAAACAGCGTGAAAAGTACCGTACCGGTTATCGGTAGACTACATGCCAGTCACGATAAGATTGTAGAGGAAAAGGTCATCGATAAAAATAATAACGACAAAACCTTCAACGGACGAAACCTTGCTTGTTAACTGTCTTTTATATGATTAATTCCAAAAACTTTCCGTTTTAGTAATTTTATTTAAACGTTTTCTTTAGAAAAATACCCTCGTAGATAAAAGACTTGCAAATCATAAAGTCACGAATTACATGCACGACAGGCATACCGCTTTACGAGCTAAACTTTTTATAAGCAACAAGCACTGAGATCATCATATCAGACAAATCATGACATAAGTACATATATTACATACAACAGTTATAAGATTATCTGCACGCTAGGTTTTTTGCAGTGCAGAGGGTATTTCAGACGTAATGTTCCTTCCGCTTTAGCTTTGATACGAGTGGATTTCGCTGAAGTCACTGCTTATTTACTTTTAATTCTAGAATAATCAAATTTCTGATGGCATTCATTTTGTCATGATTTCTCCTTCATCATGGCACAAAGCAAAATTAAATCAATGCTAAGCTTCGAACGATTCCTTGGCACATCTGACATACACGACGTCAGCTTGTTGCCATAAAACAGAAATTCAACGTCAAAATTGGACCAAACTTTCCCTGAGCTTATAATTGTGCAACAAACTGTGAGCATATAAATTGTTAAACTCGAAAACTGGATCACTTCCATTTAAAGAATGCTCAACGCCAAGAAGCACAATTTAATAATAATAAAAAAACTTGCTAAAGAACGAGAAGGGGAAAACCTCATTTAAACAGAAATTAGGCACAGTAGACTTTAATAAAATGAGATGTGATCAATGTGGGCCAGTCAGCATTCATAGGTGTGGTCAATGTGGTTACATAAAATAACAGCCTATCTAGTGCCAATGACTGAGTTTGTGGATTCCTGGTTAAACGGGTGTACGTCCGATGATGTTACCATAAAATATGCATTGGTAACATAAATAAGAACATCTTAGCAAGCCAGTAGATATTTTGAGATGAATGGTGAGGGCTTGCATGAATTCTTTTTCACGAGAACGGGTCAAAGTCACGAAGGACGCTTCCATGGGGTGCCTGGATATTCTTTTCGTCCCATGAACACTGAATATGTTTACGCTCAACAATCATCTAAAAATACCACATTGTATGCAAATCACCTACATTTCGCAAACTGAGATCTGTACGGTATATCAAATATTCTAGTTTTTCTACAGATGGTCACACATTGCATCTGGTAGGATCTCACTGGCACTCAGTCGGTAACAAGCGCGTTAAACATGATGGAATGACAACGGTAGATTTGAGATCAACAGTACCAGCATCTAATTGGTTCCTTGAATCAACCACCTGAAACATTCACGAAGGCTGTAATTAGGCATCGACAGCGACTACGTTGCTCACCATCCGTGAAACTGTCTCTGACGTGACCAGTTTTTGCGCACTGCAACTGCAGGAAGCGATTCTGCAGCTGGTTGAAGGCGCATTGGCTTCGCATCTGTGCGCTTAACTTTAAAATGCGGCTAACAAACTTGAAAAGCCAACAGTTTCCTGTCTGACCAGCATCTTGTCTTTATTGTGCCGTATAGATAGTCCCCGAACCACCGACAATCGCACTGAAAAATTCGCTACCCAACAGTTTCCAATTAAGCTACCAATTCCATGGTTTTTAATCTTAGCCATATTAGCAGTGACTGTGCTATTTAGACTGGGGAATGCTGGGAACGTAACTGTTTCTCTTCTAACAAAGCAAGCTATTGTCAGCGGCTTTATGAATGAAATAAAGTTTCAAGCAACTTTTATCCAAAGGAGTGACCTTAAATCCGAAACAGAAGCAAGATAACTATGCGCCACTGAATTACATTCCAGAAACAACGTACACTAGTCTAAAAAGTACTTTTGGCCCAATAACTTCAATCAGTTCTTCAACAAGTAATGAGCAGATGTACCTCAACCGCAGCTGTAAATATCAAGATTTTTTTGTATATTGCATGTTTGTGCTAAAACCATTCCATTCAACAAACCGCTTGATGCAAACAGCAAGGAGCGTATTTTGTTTACACAACTTTTGTTATAAAATTTGCACTTTGCATGGTTGAAACCTTGTTCCTGTTTGCCACATGGCAGATATGCCTCACAGGGGGCAGTGGGCACAATGAAGCAGCTTGGCATTGAAGATTTTCGTTCACTACGAAACGCACTTAATATATAATTTAGTAATTGTCTTGGAAAATTCAACTGACAAATGAATCATAGAACGAATTTCGCGGAACTTGTGCTTGCCGTTGGTACAGTGCTCCTATTTCTTTTCCTTGTTGAATTTACCTCGCCGAATACGCCTAATTCCCTAGCTGTGAATAAACTAGGTTCGAGACAATTCCGTGATTTAAAAAAAATCTCAACTTTTCAACTTGAACGGGAGGTCAATGCTTGAACACCGAGCAAACCAGATGCTTAGTGGCGTCAGATAATGGGAGAGAGGAACAGGTAACACAGTGGGGTGGGTTTTTTCCTGATCTACAAACACCGAGCGCGTACACAGTTATAGCCGTAGGCAAGTCTTAACTCGCAGCCACACTCTTCATTCAGAAATAATAATAAAAAAATGTTTTAAAAAACCCCTCTGCCAGCGTAGTTGAACGTACACTAGAGCATTAAGCACGCATGAACAAGCCCAACCGCAGGTAGGCGGCCAATTGCTATTCCCCCTCTAGTCCTTCCTGGTCTGATTGGATTCTGGTCAGGCCAGGTCATCGGTTGTCCTTTCGAAAGTAGGTCATTTGACCTACCATTATTCTGGTTTGCAGTGATGAGCGGCGATTTAAATCGACCCAACAACCTAGACTCGAGGACACGACTGCCTGACCGCTGAATCTTACAAACTCGAACAGTGGGCATAACCGGAAGTGGCGATACTTTTTTTTCTAACTAAACATGAACGTATGATGCTAACGATAACCCCGAGTCACCAAAAAACTAGCGCCACGAACAATGGCAGGGGCTGTATCCTGAATAATAAAATTCAAGTTTGGGCTAATATGGTGCACGTGCTGTCCATGCAGTTTATTAGAATGCATTCTGGGATGGTTATCATGAATAAAAAAAGCGTGAGTGAAATGTTTTCATTGACCGAAGAATTCAACATTGTTCGTACGTTGACTGTCTCAAGAAACAATATGAAAAACAGTTTAGAATGCAATGACACGAACTATGCGAAGCTACAACTGACATATTTTTACATCATTGTAAAAATGATAAACATCGCAAACAAAACGATACAGTGACTTAATAGCGCAAAAACCTTGTTCCAATGGAAACAGCTGCTTATCGTCAACGCGTGGAAAATATCATCAGATAAAAATTACTGAGTCATAAAGGCTCTGGAGTCAGTTGAAGGTTTATGGAAAGGTGATATTCAGCAGAATTCAAAGTAAGTCGAGTACTTTGGATGGAACTCGAAAACAGTCCCATCAGAAGGTCACCAGTCTGAAATACTAAAATAAAAGCAGCACCACCTGTGCCTGCAAATATGAAAAAGCATATCCTTTGTACTTGATAGTACAGGTGCAATAGCATGACCAATGCAGCTTCGTGACCTTAGTGTTGCATTTAGACCTACGATTGCAATTCAATGACGCCGAAATTGACAGCTGGTCTACATTCTTTCATAAATCGACAATTCAACATAAATGACCATGTTGTCTAAAATCAACTCAATGCACGAAATTAACGGCATAATTCATAGCATTTCTATACTGACAGCGTTATCTCAGAATTTTGCGTTACGATATTAAATGGAACAAGGTTTGACATAGACCATCTTGCCAAATTACATATACATACTGTATATGTAAAACAGTGTTTATTAATGATACCCATCCAAATCCAGTTTCGGGCCGACCTTGTTGTGAATTAGATCACTCGAAATATGCTTGCTCAGTGCTGTTAGCATAAGTATTTCCAGAGAGCCCTAATTTATCGCATGTAGCCTATTTACTGCGCCCATGAAAGGCATACAATGAATTTGCAAATGGCCTAGGCAATGTTGATAAATAGGGTAGAACTCGAGCAGAAATAATGGCGCAATGTTTTAATGATTGCCCGGCTATTTAGCGGCACTGCGATACGTTAGTCTAGTCAACATGGTGTCGAAAAACATTTACAGATAGCAGTCTATGCCAACAAAGACGCGTGTGTTGGCGGAATTTCATAATACCAGCACTGGTTCCATTCATCGTGCTGTCTCCATTCCCCCACCATTACGTGTTTTTGAAATGAGAAGCATATGGCCAACAGAATTGCAAACTTGATTATGCTCGAACTGGGGAAATTGGCACAACCTCTCAGTCAAAATTGTGGTCATACTTCCGCTCTTTGCTGGGGCTCCCAACGAGAGCATTCTTTGTACAGTGTAAAGAATCTTCACAAATCCCCCAATTCGTTACTGGCCATTCCCACACTATTGCATGTTCCTGAAATGAGAAGCATATGGCCAACAGAATCGCAAACTTGATCATGTTCAAACTGGGAAATTGCCTCAATACCCAATCAAAACTGCGGCCACACTTCAACTCTGCTCGAGCCCCCAACGAAAACATTTTGTAAAGAATCTTCACAAATTCGCCAGCTCGTTACTGGGAAGTGCATTCCCCGCAGAAAAAGCGATGAAGTCACACTCACACGTTCGGTGTTGGCTTATCGTGAGATCGGAGAGACCTTATCGATCGATAACAAAGACAGGAGCGTACTTACGAGGTGCAACGGGTCTGAAGGTTGCGAAGCTTCGTTTGAGATCCCATTGCGACAGCCAGTTGGAGGTCAAAGTTGGGACTTTCCGGGCAAACGAGGGCCAGTCCCTTTCCCTGTAGCCGGAAGTAAGGCACTGCACTTCCCAGTGGTTTCCGGCGACCATGCCGGAGAGCGCTGGCGGCGAGACGGAGTCCACGGTCTCCGCTTCCTGCTCCTTGGAGCTGAGAAGGGAAAGGGGTGAGGGCGGCGGGGTTGGGAAGGGAGAGACGGACTCCGAGGGCAGCGAAGAGCAGGAATCGGTTGAAGAGCACGAAGAGCAGGGGGACAAAGAGCTGGTTGAGCTCCGTGGGCTGAGCGGCGGAGAGGGCAAGGAGGGTACAACACGGCATGCGTTGCAGCAGCACAAGTTGGATGCGGCGTAGGGGCATTTGGGGGATCCTTGACCGGCTCCATCGGCCTTCTCGAGTTGCGATCCCTTGCCGTAGTCCGTTTCCTCGCGAGCGTCGAAGCGATAGCAGAGTGGCCGGTAGGGTTCCAGGGTGAGCAAGGTCTTGGGGCCCGATCCGTCTTCCGCGTGCGAGAGGCGTCGATCGCGCTTGCGGCGTTTGCGCGGCTTGAGGACGCGCAGGCAGTGACCATCGGGGGCCACGGGCTCCCCGGTGCCCTTGGGGCCGTCCCTGTCGGGGTCCTGGTGTTCGGAGAGCGCGAGGCCTTCCTGGAACTCCCTGATGAAGCTGCGGTTGAGGGGCCTGTTCCTTGCAGGGCCGCAGGCGAGGATGAGGGGGGCCCCGTGCGCGTGGATGGCCAGCTTGGACAGTCTGACGGGAGGCGAGAGGTTGTCGGGGCTGAGCTCCCCCTCGCTCTGGAAGCAGTCGGGGCCCGGGATCTTGATGCACTTGCTGACGTGCGCCTTCTTCTTGTAGCCGGCCAGGTTGTAGAGGGGGTAGCCGGTCCACTGCAGGGACGCGGGGGGCTGCGCGGGCCCGTGCCCGTAGCGGAACTGGCCGCAGCACTCGCACCTCGAGTAGCCGTGGACGGGTGGCGGGGGGTAGGCTTTGCGCGGGTGACCCTTGGTCCGGCCTGACTTGCGGCCCCGCGGCTTCTGGGAGATCAGGCAGGTGCCGATGTACTTCTGCACGTCCAGGACGACGTCGGGCTGCGGGCTCATCGTGCTGGCTAGCGGCTGAGGCGTCAGTGAAGAGTCCGGAGATCCGATGGGCTGGCGGCCGCCTTGGCCATGCCCTTGCGCGGCAGCGAAGGTGAGACAAGGACCGGCGAAGAGCTGCTCTGCTGCTACGCGACAACAACAAAGGTCTGGCAGCGGAGACTTGGACGAGCGATGAGCGCTTAACGTTGGCAGCTGG
Organism: Rossiulus vilnensis; assembly: GCA_034700785.1. Classification (NCBI taxonomy): domain Eukaryota; kingdom Metazoa; phylum Arthropoda; class Diplopoda; order Julida; family Julidae; genus Rossiulus; species Rossiulus vilnensis. Next base: position 1,797 of record JAQIXS010001572.1, on the reverse strand, counting down.
CCAAGCCGTGTTAATCCGCGGCTCTCGAAAACAGCAGCTGTTGGCCGGTGCACCGCGTTGAAAGTGAGCCCAGCGGCGGCCTATCGCGGCGCAGTGACGACGGCAAAACTAGGTTGCTGCCTGGAGATTAGGCGATTTGGCGAACGGTAACATGTGGCCTCATCCCCGCAAGGGCGTGGATGCAGGCCAACGGGTGAGCACTTCCGTTTGCAAAACGCTGCGCGGGGTAGGAAGGCGCAAAACGAGAGAAGCAAAAAAAATCAGGGGGTCGTTCCCATGCAGTGACCCGACACAATTCGCATCTTTTTCGAGCCGTTAATGCGCGGACAATCGCGGAATCTGTGCGGAGCGGTGGAGAGGGAGAGGGAGTAGAAAAAACGCAGTCGACTGCAGGTGTGATACATTCTGAAGAGGGCTAATAAAAAGCGGCTCTCTTCCTGCATAAAAACGCAGAGTCGAAGCCGTGTGGTGGGCGCGGGAATGCGGGGTATCGACGCTTCAGACCCGCGCTGCAGGATTCGAAAATGGGGGATTAGTTTTGATAGCGAACGGGGTTTTTTCTCCCGATTTCCAACCAGTGTACAATGGCTCGGAACGGGCAAAATGCTGGCCACAACTCGTGATTCGCGAACTAATTAGCTCGCATTAACAATGCCGAATGCTTCGTGACAGTTTTCGACAAAATATTTGGGAGGGAGGGAACGCATGGGTGTTGAAAAGTAACATATCGCACACGGACTTCAAGTGACAGCTAAAAAAAACGCGAATCTTGAGATTTCACAGTGAAAGCGTTCTGCATGCATTCCTCCATAAATTATCTAAGTAGGAAAGAACAACTTCATAATTGCACGTTTAAAAGAGTGACACAATCGCCCATCTAACAGAGTAATTAAGTTAGGTCCGCAAACATTTTAGCCGTTCCAGAGAATCTTACTTTTTTGTATTATGTCAGTGTTGAAACACGTAGGTGTGAAACAAGCAAAAAATAGCTTCTCTCCAAATAATTTCGGCTTGTTTTTTTACAAAACCTGCTAATATCTTTTAAAATATAACAACATCCTCTGAAACACGCTCAAATTAACGAACTTTGAGCGTGTAAAAACAGCACCTCAACAGACAGACGTAATTTAAAAAGAATTATCGAAATCAGCCTTAAGGGCACTCCGGAAAATCAAACACCCACTTCAAGGACCTTTTGTATATTTCAGAAAAAAAAAGTCAAACTGAAGGGGGTGGGATGACTTGTTCAGGGATTCCTAAATATGGCCCTGCAAAAAATAAACTGATTTTTTGAACAGCTAAAAGCCCGTTCTGAACCACTGTGTAGTGTTGCGAGTAAAAAAAACACCGAGTACAAAATTTATACCTAATTAATAACTAATTAAACGCGAAACACGACCAGTCCAAGGAGACTAAGAAGACGGTCTCTTTATCAGTAAATGCTAGTTTGTCTCACCGTCAACAGCGTACATTTCAAATAATCTATATCCTTGACCTGCATTAATAAAAACCCTCCCACAACACACCCAGCGAACTGTAACGTTGAAAGTTGCAACGGAGTCATCGCGAGAAAGTCCTCGATATTCGAACAAACTAAATGTATTCGGGGCATGCAGTAGTTTAGCTCGAACTCTACAGGGTGCTCGTGAGCCTAGCATCAATGATGAAATATGGTAAATGAGGGTAGACGTAGAATACATAATAAACCCTGCGAAGAGTACATCCAACTGGTGTCAGACATTTCGGACACATTATACAGGCCGTACGACATCATTTTGTGAAGGTTACTCTTTCGCA
>JAQIXS010001571.1:0-28892 GCA_034700785.1 Rossiulus vilnensis | reverse complement strand
AGCCTTGCATGCAGGGCTCTTATTTCGGCAGACAGATCACGTACTCTGGATGAATTAACAATTAGTTTTTAACGCGGCCGCTCGCGTGAGCCCTTCGTTAGCTTAATTGGGAGATCAACGCGGGTAGCAACGGGTCGACCCCCTGTGCGTTGAAAAAGATACATTTCAGCGTGCGTTTCGTGATGTTTTATTCATGGAGGCGGTTTTAAAGAAACTTTGGGGGAGAAGTTGAATATGGCCGTATAAGGAGTTATTCACTCGTATATGCCTTGGCTGATCATGTATGAGCCCTATATAAGTCCAGGTATGGCCGGCCATACATGGCAACTTTAAAGCTATGCTGCGCACTTGGCCATGTAGGGAAAATATTGCAAGCCTTAATTGAATATGTGATCCAGCCAGAATCATGTATACATTTACACATTTTATATCATTATATTCAATTTTATAGGCAACTAATAAAATCTCATTGCTGCTCACTTCCTTTAAGCACATGTAATACTCGCCATATACAATTTTAATTTTAATATAATATAGGTTCTTGTATTATATTTTCTAGTTATGAACATGTGGAAAATTATATGACCATTAGTACGTGTCATATGTAAGAAATGGGCATATATGGATATCAGTGGATGTATATGGCCATAAAGGCCCATTTGTGGACAAATTTCTGGTATAACCATATATGGAATAAGTCATGCATGTCCATATATGGCCTTATTTAGTTTTACATACAGATATTAAATGCGAAAATAATGACCAGATGTGTTATTGAACAGGGTGACGTCCATAACCCAAAAATGACGTCGTACAATATTTACATTCTATTGAATTGAAGAAATTAGAGGTCCGTGATTACAGGTTTCATTGTACTCAAGAGCTTAAAATTTCCGAAATTGCTGACCCCTACCCTCACCATCCTCTGACGAATTTTAATGGACGGTCATCTTACGAAATCTTGCGCTTTTGCAGTGAAATAAATGCGATAGCGAAAACCGCTTGGGTCATAAAATCCCTGGTTTTTAGCGGAGGATTTAAGATGATCGTTTCATGCCTCTTGGAATGGTCTTTTCGTCCATTTGTCTCTTCTAATTGGCATTTTGGATTAATAATAAGTGCATGCAGACCTAGCAGAGTGTATCTGGTGTCGTACACTTTGGCTCGATGAAGATCTAGGCGGTTTATAGAAGATTTCAAACATGTGCATGCGACATCTGTTACTTCACCATGTTTGAGTGTGAAATGTATTATAGTTTTAAACATTTATGCAAAATGTACTGGGACCGTCCATAATGCAGATTTGTCTCGTGTGAGAGTTTAAGCTTTTGAGTACAAGTGAAACCTGTCCATAACGACCATTATTTCACTACGTTGTACGTAAATATGACGTCTTTATAGGGCCATTTTTGTGAATATACTTCATCCTCGTCCATAAAAAGATGTCAGTGATTGGTCATTCTTTTTCTATTTAACGACTGGTTTAAAATATCATGTCTCATATCATAAAATATCATGTCAAAATCTGTTATCATGGTTTTCCTAAAATACTCATTATAATAAGTATATATAATAAGAAAAACATGATATGAGAATATATTATTTTTGCATGCTGGACTTTTTTTGGGTTGACTTCAAGGAAAAAATATAAGGCGTGTTTAGCATCGCCTCCTTTCGAAACATAGACTCCAAATCCAGCCAATGAGCGAGCATGTGATCCCCTGGTAGTAGAGCTTGTTTATCTGGCACATAAAGCTAATTAAATACTGATGCTTGAATATTAAAACGCCGAAAAATCGTTAGTCGTTAATTTTATCAGTACAGCATCATTTACCATGTAGGGCCTATAACAAAGTTATTGACCCACATTAAAACCCGTTAAGGTAATCCTATTTTTGATCAAAGGCTGACGTCATCGAGCCTGTGATGACGTCATTGTGCCAGCTGTATATTTCATGTTGATCGGATTAATCATCCCAACGTGATATTTGATGCAACATGAGCTTTTGCAAATCAGCAAAATGCTTCAGATGTATAACGAACAAATCCAGAGTCGCAATAAATGCGGCGCAAACTGAGATTTGTAAGTTAAATTCTCCGCATTAACACGAGCATGCTTTGAATTCTCAGTGGGAATTGGTCCAAATCATCCGATTTTCTCCATTAATAGCCCTGGCTTTTCCACCATTCGCGTGTGAGCCATTACCTCAGTTCTGCGAGCGCTAATTCAATGCTAGCTTTTCTGGAGTTGATATTGCACTATTGATGATTTGATAGACGATCGTTAACTTTATTAGTCCTTTGCGCTCGATGCCCACTAGGCGTCTGATGGCATTTGCCAATTTGCTACGGTTGAACGACCGGTGAACTTCATAGCCTGGATAGTTCCAGGCAAACTTTAAATAAAAATTGCTATAAACTTAATACATTCGAAGAATACATACAGTACGAGATAGAACTTGTGCAGAAAATCTCTTAGAATGCTCGATAGGATGTTCAAAAATAAAATAACAACACTGGAAGATCGTCTAATTTTACATTGAAACAGGGTTCTCACTGACAAGGAAAACCTGGAATTGTCTGCATGAGAAGCTTAAAGTTTCAAATTGTCATACATAAGTCAATTAAATTTTCATCAGATAAAAGGCCGGCCTTAAATTGCCATAATCTCTAATTATTGGTTGTTTATGATACCTCTCAAAAGAGGGCGATTCCCCTATTGTCAAAACATGTCACACTCGTACAGTAATTGGTAAATTTCGTTTCCATTTTATTCTATAAATATTTTTGATAGTCAAGGACATTTTTCAAAAAACCCTGGAAACATCAGGGGTGTGGAGAATTTAATTTTGATGGCAACCCTGTGAATGGTACCCATGAAACATATATACATGAATAGTGGGACATGCATGTAGTTGATCCCTACAATCGAATTAATACGGTTATGTATGGACGGTAGCATCTATTTTTGACTCCATTTTAATGCTTATGTTATAGTTTTCACATTATATACATGCATTGAAATGATGTAAACCAGTACAATTTTATATTTGCGCTGAGAATTTCGGGCCACGTATATTCGATATGAGAAAAAATAATTTGTGTAAATTTTTTTCTAACATCTAGCTACACAATTCATTAGGATATATCAAATACAGTATGAAGAAAATTATAATATTTACTCTTGAAGTACACAACCCAAATTCTGGGGACAAATGCATGTACATTTTTTGATTAAAGATTTCACCCCTGTAATTTTCTGTAAAAAATGGAATTCAAATACAAGGAAACGAAGTACAATAAATATGTACTGTGTATTGTTTGTGTCTATAGCTCAGATTCTATAGACTACGACTAGTATTTTAAAAAAAAAGCCAAAAAATGGTGTAAATTTCTTTTTGCAGGGAACCTCATTTCATTATTCCAAATTCAATAAGTCAACCAAATTCACTCAACTCAAACTCAAATTCTATCGAATAGAAGAGAAGTACATGTGTATATTCTTAAATTCATGTCATTATTCTAATGAGTAAAAATACCTATAACTCAAATTCTATCGACTAGGAGAGAAGTGCTTGTGAATATTTTTGTGCTCATTTTCACTCTGGTAATATTCATTACTTCAAATTCAGTGAGCCAAAGAATGCATGCATGTGTTAGTTTCTAATAAGCATACACTATTTGCCATAATGCAGTAAAGCCAGATGGACGTTTAGCGGTTCCATCATAACCACGAAAATGATCGCAATAGATGTGGCTTACTTGATATTCATATTTGGGTGTTCCAAAAACATGTTTTTGATGTGTCAGTGCATGTGGGTTTTTTCTTCTTCCTATAACAGCGTTTGATTTATTGAATGTTTACAAAATGTAACGTATTATGGGTGTCTGGAATAAAATCCATTAGGACAAATCCCCAACGCGCGATATCGTATTAGGTAGGTGTATAAGCCTTTCTCGCAAAATGGTGGCAAGTTCCATTCTCAGTCAAACGAATTTATTGATTTTTACCCGGTTTGGCCCGTTTTATTGCAATCGTGTTGTTTGCGGACCCAACACGTGATATGCGCTCGCTGCAACTTGTAATTGCGTTATACATTTTCGGAAATATACGATTTACCAGGGAGTACAATTTTTGTGTGTCTTTTTCAGTGATTTATTTCTGTAAAACGAAGCATTAATTTCGAATCAATCTTTTTGATAATGCAGTGTTTCTGACATCCTAAAATCATCAAAACATAAGTAGAACGTGTTTGTGAAGTGTTATTAAACATAGGGTGTCGCATAATTTATTAAATTCAATCCCCTGAAAAAAGTACTAAGGGAAATTTGGGCCATGAAAAGTAATTAAAGTTGCACTGCTTTTAATTACTTTGAGTCACAAAACAATTTTAATATCTCTGTATTTATCAACTGAAAATGTTTGTAGCCGCTTGTTATTAATACTTACTATAGCAACTGTTTAAAGATATTTAAAAGTTCAACAATTTATTCTTAAATGAATTACATAGTTTAAAATACCTTACAACAGGACACCATGGTAAAATTATTAGATTTTTCAAGCGTTTCAGAAGTCATTGGTTAGACATTCTCTTGTTTTGTTTCAGTTAATTTAGTTTTGCTTTGTTTCACTTATGCTGTAATAACTGGTTTTAATGTTTAATTATTCACCCAAAACACCAAAAATCACCGTGAAATTTAAAAAAAATTATATATTCTTAATATAATAACACCCGTTTACGACCAATTATAAATAAAACAGCTTCATCTGAGATTGTTAACTTTGTTATAAAAAAAAGTCGTTAGTTTTTCCAAGCTCTTCAGACGTCATTGGTTTGGCATTGCTTTGTTTGTTTTGCTTTGTTACACCCATTTTATAATGTTTAATAATGTCTAATAAATCTTTGGTGATTCACCCAAATCACTAAACAGTTTCTGTAAATACAAAACGTATGCTGAATAGATTTATCAGCATATGGTTAAATATCCTTATTAAATTAACCCAAATACAACTACTAGTTCTGAGATTGTTTGACTTTGTTGTCTAACAAGCTCTTCAGAAATCATCGATTTGGCAATCACTCATTGTGCAGTTTAAAAATAAATATATTCACTAAAAGTATTTTACGAAAGAATTTAATGTTCGATGACCCATGGATTAATCAAATTAAAATATGAAAAGTTTGTTTCTCACTGTACTAACAACTGTTTAAAGCCAGTTTTAGACGTAATTTTAAAGTCATGTGCGTGCTTGCTTTTTCGTCATTTTCAAATGTCATCATTTTGCTTGTAAGTGCGTGCTTGGCTGGCCCGTAGAGAGCCAAAACGCACTTCCCAAATCGCGCAGGATTTGCAGAAATCTTTAACAACGTCAGACTTGTAAATGGTAGTGTGACCGACCATCAACCTTATGTACGGCAGATGTTGGGGGCCTTATTTCACTATTGGTTTTCGATGAGATGCATTTGTGCCCAAGGCCTCTTTGCATATGTTTTGGCATCGATTCGAATGCCATGCTTGATCACCACCTGTGAAATCCGTTCCTAACCACGTAAGCGTTAAAAGTAACCACTTAAAGTTGACAGCCTTGAGAAGAGCGGATCAATCGAGGTATTGGACCGATTTCTAGGTCTTGTTCAAGAGTTTAATTTTGATTGGACGTCATCCCGTACTACAAAGAGGACGGATTAACAATCAACTTCCCAAATTGCGTCATTTTTTGTAAAAAAAAATATCTATGATAAATCATAATTTGCTCAAATGTCGAATAAGTTATATAATATAGCCTACTCATTTTTATTCAAAGATAACGTCATGCTATATGGAAATGTGACGTTATTTGGCATTGAATTTTACGTCATCAAGTATTATGACGGCACGTGTTAATCAACCTCCGTTGCCCATCTTCGGAGGTTCATTTTCAGATTATATAAAATATTTCAGACCCTAGTGGGCAAATATTTTTTACACTGGGTAAAACTAATTTAGCAATTAAAATAAGCATTTTCAATTAAAAATGTGTAATTTTAATGCGTGGTGGTCATCTTTTTGGGTTTGTCTATTGCTATTCGACACCAAATTTCGCCCACGCGACACGCGTGTCTCTTTCAACGTTAGCATTGTCTTCCTTTTCCGCCATTTCCGGTTTCATTAAATGTCTCGAATGACTTCACATCAGACAAACCACGAGATGTCAGTTTAATGGAGCAGTTACTTTCTCGTGATAGAATTGAACTCCAAAGTTGTCCTACAACTAAGCCCTATTGCTAATATCACAACGTACTTAAAAACGCCATTAATAATGTCATTTTTTTTGTTATATTTTCACTTTTCATCAAGCAGAAATCGGCAAAAAAAAAACCCCAATAACAATCGAAACTAAACTTAATTCCAGTCTGCGACCATTAATCCGTGAAAAGTAACTGATTGAAACTTATTTTATTTTCATGTCTTTGGCTTAATTATTTAACAGCTTCTGGGAAATATCGAAATATGTTTCAAGTGCCAAATGCTAGAAAGTCATAATTGATTTTCCAGGAGTTAATTGTCGTTATTATTCCTAGTGGAACCCTAAAAGCATGAATCGATCGTTCGTGCATTTGAAAGCTAGCTGAAATTTCAGACCCTCTAGATTTACCCGAATTTGTCCAAAATGCATATTTAGATAATCGTCTCACCAAAATGCCGTTAGCGTTCGGCTATTTTTGGCCATCCACTTTACGAATACTACATTTGAATCTTGCATCGAGCCCTCATATGCATAAGTGCTGACCAATTTGCAATCGAGGGCTATCCTCAAATACACTCCACAAATAGGTCAATATTTCGATCCCCCACCCCCTATCCTCTCCCCTCCCTCTTCTATTGGTTAAACATCTCGATGGCCCCTAAGAATGGCAACCGGTCAAGCATGTAAGCTCGCAGTGATTGCCTGCTTACGGGGCAAATTCCACATTTTCAAAAAGATTTCCGTTCAGTTTGTCTGAGATTGCACATTTTGATCGAGCATCAGCTACTCAATTTTTGATCCTTGATATCGCTGGTAATATTTACGAATATATTGAGCGAGGCAATTGCGCACCAGGTAATTTTGCTTCGAATAAATAAAGGTTGTCTTTTATACCACTGAGAGGGGAAATATCGTCTGATCTGCTGCTATATGCATCGGACAGTTTTGGGGATACTGACCCGTGACATTCGCATGTTGATTGGAAATTGTACTATACTGCACCAAGGTTTTAAGGGGTTGCTGACCGCCCCTCTCAATGTCCCTGGAGTTCCAAAACGCGTAACCAATTTATTGACTTGTTTTTAAAATGTCAGAAAAGGACGATCTGATAACAGCAACGTCCGCAAATGACTTCACTGAAAAATACGGTTCCCACTGACCTTAAAAAACTGGAATTGTCAGTGAAATTTCAAATTTACATGCTAAGTCAAGGAAGTTTTCATCAGTTAAAATGATTTTTTTTATAAATATAAGAGGCATTATCAGATTTTAAAAATACCTGAGACCCTATGGTGGATAGCCGATTCTACACTGGGGAAAATAAATGTAGCAATTAATATAAGCATTTGAAGAATTTGTGAACTTTTTGGGATTGGGCTTAAATTTTACTATCATGTGTAGTGGAATTGAGATATTTCAACTTGAAATTAGCACAACATAACGTCTGTTTTTGGCGATCACTAATATTTAAAATTATTATTTTTTATCAAAATAACTTGAGTAACATCAACTGGACTGTTCGTGCTAATTGGGACGTTAGTAATGTAGGCGTTATGAAGTTTTTAAGTGAGCCACCCACGAACAGGGTGAGAAACCCTGAAGGCGTTTGACGTATGCGTAATCTGCAACCAGCACGGGTTGGCGCATTGTGCGGCGTGTTTAAAGGGCTCATGAAATTTGCACGTAAAACGTCGAGAAAACACATTTGTTCCGCGTATCACTTTGATAAGCAAATTATTGACGGCTAATGTTTTGACGAGCGTTGCCATGGAGACTGCCTCCGGAGTTTGCGGCGATAAAAATTGCGATTTTGAATCTGCTATTGAAAAACCAAGGTCGACAAAAATAAGGAAAATTGAAGTTAATTCGACGAAAGGTATCGTCGGCACACCTGTTCCCTCAAGAAATTAGGGTGTTGCCATGGAAATACATCAATGGACGGACGTTGGACGCTTAAGGGGGAAGATTTTTGAAAAGAAACGCTAAAAATGCAATAAATTCGCCGAAGGGAATTGAGCATATGGTGCTGTTTCTTAATTCAGAGCCAAAAGGATATCCACCATGCAAAAAAAAAATTATTCCCATATTTTTGCTTCAAATACGTTTTATAACGCATTTGTTGGTCAGGGAAAGTCAGGGAAATCCTGCAGCAGGGAAATTCGGAATCAACGACAACGCATGACGGTTTTTCGATTTCTTTAATTATGAATAAATGGAACATCTTCAAATGATAAAAATAGCTCAGGCCCTAATGAACGACCAATTCTACACAGGCGTAAATTAATTTAGCAATTATAACAAATATTTAAAACAAAAATGTGGGATGTTATTTCTTTGCATGATGTACATCCGTTTAGGTCGGCCTTAAAATATCATCGACCTTACGAACTGCAATTTAGCTTAAGTTGTGTGATAATGAATTTTTATGTAGCCTGTTTGTACAACACGATGGCTAAGTTCAGTTTGATGTTCTTTCTAGACACATTTACTCAGGCTCTTATCGCAGTTAGGCTTACTGAAGAATAAATAAATGATCGCAAATGACGCATTGGAAAAATTTCCTTTACCTTAAGTAAATATTGAACAGGAGCGATGTGAATCGTGCGATAGTGTTAAGCACGCCATGTAACATCGCTGGTTTCGTCTTGATGGGTAACAACTGATTGTATCAAATGTTGCATAATGACATCGGTGACGGGAACTAACAGATGCAGGCTAAAAGCTGATTTACACTACGTGTATCAAGATATACGAAATATTCCTATTTACGTCGTGTCTATGGTAGATGATCTCCATAGTAAAACAATTGTGACTTAATAAAAGTGCTTTATATATTCAACGTCAAGGCTGTGGTGTGAATTGTTTGGCCACTTGGGAGTATCACTTTTTATATATTTTGAAAATGTCGTTTATTTATTTAAAAAATAAACATGAAAAAAAGCCCTTATGAACCTCCAACGCCAATCTTCGGAGGGAGATATTAGTTACATTTTTTAAATAACTAAACGGCAAATTCTCAAAATATATGAAAAGCGATACACTAAGCCTAAACCCTATAAGTATTTGAAGCACATTTACATGAGAACCCCGTACCCTGCCCCACTCTTAACTAATATCGTCAGAATTGGAGAGCTACACCCTCCCACCACTGATGTCATCATGTCTTTTACATGTGTCGTCCTGTTTCCTTGTTAAATGACGTCAAAGTTCAATCGAAAATAGTCTCTTATTATGTTTTAACAATGTTTTGAAATTTAAAAAAAAAAGATCATTATTTTCTTCTTTAAACTTAAAAAAACTGGGGTAAATGTGTCTCTTACATGTGTTGTCCTATTTACATGTTAAATGACGTCAAATTTCAATGGGAAATAGTCTCTCATTATGTTTTAACAATGTGTTGAATTTTTAAAAAAAATGATCATTATTTTCTTCTTAAAACTAAAAATAAACAAACTGGGGTAAATATGATACTGCTTTGGCCTGCTTATTCTATCAATTTTAATAATATAAAAGACATTGAAGGCAACTAGACTTCAAAGTTATCATGTAACGTAAATAAGAACTGACAAGTGGTTGAACAATTTACATGCATATTGTATGATTGTATTGAAAAATTAATTATTTTTATTTATCATAATTACCCCGGTTTGTTTATTTTTAGTTTGAAGAATGAAGGGTGCTTTGAATTTTGCAGCGGATAAAATTGACATTAAATTACGTATAAAGGGTGAAAATATTCCTGACATTTTGGACTTGTCTGGACATAAATGTATTTCTGCAATAAATAAATTGAAAGAAACATAATAAGTAAAGACATATGAAAACATTGTGACGTCTGATTTGCGATGCGATCTACAAGTTCAGGCTTCGTTCATTTTGATGTCAAATGTATTTTATTCCCTCGCCAGGGAATACAAAGATGGCGCCATCAGGCTGCGGAGAAAAGCCTCTAGGCTTCGCATTATATTGTTCAGAGATGTTTCAGAAAGTTGAAATTGAATGTAGGAGGAGGTATCAAAGTGACTTGTCAATTCCATCACCTTGAGCTTTTTGGAATCGCTGAACGCAAACAAGCTCGCTTACTAGTGAGCTGTTATTACGCTACTTGTATCTTCTAACCCTATTAAGGATGTCAGCTTTGTAGACTGGATAAATTGATGGCAACGTTGGATTTTTCTCCTAACAAGGATTTCGTCTTCGGTCCTTCTTCTCTTTTTCTATTTCGTTATTTCACCCCATTTATGAACAGTTCGCTGTCGTCCGCACACTTCCGTAAACAGGCGCATCACGTTCGCACCCTGACTCACTTTAAACGGTTTAAACGCCTTCCAATACGTCGATCTGGTATCAATTCGACGCCCTGTTTTTAACTCTTCTTTCTCCAATGACACATTTTCCGGTGTCTGCACATCCCAAATCCAGCAGCCTCTTAGCGTCGCCATGGCAACGGCTCCCCCCGCCCCCTGGTGGCGCGTGATGCTCACGTGCCACGAACGGCCATCTTGGTCTTCCATCGCTGCACTCCATATTCTACACTTACGAGCAAAAACCTGGAGGACTTTTTGCAGGGGATGTGATGTTCTGAGATTGAAGATTTGCAATGTTAATGTTTCGCATAATTTATTTAAAGCACTACGCATTTTCTGTACATTTGGTGTGAATTTATAGCATTGCATAGCAGACATTAAAGAGAAATTTCAGTCAGTTTAATGTAGGTACATTTGAAAGTGCAAATTGCTTAAAAAACCAGTCATTTCGATTTTAGATTTAATATCCACTTGCTGAATGAAATGCAGTTATTTTTAATAACATTAGGTGGGCCAGTTTCTTTGCTCTCAAGTGTATTATTACTAACTGACGTTAACCACATGGGGCTTCGTTTTCAGCAAAAAATGCACGTTGCATCTCGTTTATTATAAACCTAGACCTTGAGTCCTGATTGTGGCATTTCAGGCGCTCATAAGTCTTCCGTGTGCCAGATAATTCGTTGGAAAACCAAAATATTTTCACCATTAATAAGGGTTCCGATCACCTATTTTGCCATCGCGATGGTGTCGCGTTTTGATAGTTTTTTTTAATTTATGGAATGTCTTTTTTTCATGTGTAACGTAAGCATGCAACAACTTCCAAAATCTGACTCTGAGGCTTGATGCATGTTTTTTCTGGTAAATTTCATTTATGAACAGCCCGTTTTGTCGTATTACAATAATTCGTACTAAAATATAGATGAAATGAATACCTTCGTGTTTTATTCATTCTTTTTGTATTCGTTTTTCGTGCATTTTCCATTAGCTGCTACAAGCGTGCGAGCAATTCGCTCACAATTTTGTATTCCAGCCCCTGCAAGGTGAAAACGCTATAATGCCCTTGTTTATCAATTTCACTTTTAACCGAATAATTCCTTTAAATACCCGGAATAACCAGAATACCCGGGAACAATATCGACAATTAGGCGGTCACAAATTTTGGTTTCGCTGTGGCTTCTCGATGGACCGTGTACCATCCAAGTGCAATGAAATTAGGATATCGACCTAGTTTCTACAATCAATATTCGTGGAAGATTACCTCTAATTTGTGCGAAGAAGGTGCACATTTCCTCCCCCAACTCGTTTTCCTCCTCCACCTCTAGTTTTATCTGCTACCCCCAAGTGCATGCCCTTTAAATTGCCACTGACAATGACGATCCACTCCTCTATTCTTTTCTTATATATTTTTTTTGGTGTATGATCTTGGTGGTGCTTCAGCTCCTTTCTCCAGCCTGGATCGATATTTTTATGGTTTGCGAGAGAAATGCCGATGCCTATGTGCGCCAGAATTCTTATCTCACTTAATTCCTGAACTCAAAATAGTACAAAAAGTATTGTAATAAACAGAAAAACACGCTGCTCGTCGCCGTGTACTCCTGTCGTCTTTTACCTTCATTAGTTGTACAATAAGCCGGTGAAATACATGTATTAATTTGCGAGGGAAAGGATTATGTGGCCTTGGAGCGAATTGCGCCCAAATGCAGATGTTCAAACGTAAAGAAATCTTTATAGAAATCTCATACAGGGTGAACTCAATGACGTTTTTGCTAAACTGTGCAATGGTGCGAGTAGACTGATTCCATAAAGAGAGCTGGAGAGTCAGGTATTGAATGGAAAATGCAACAAGGTTCCTTAAGATCATTGAAGCACCATCTTGTCATCATTTCAAGTGTAAAGGCAAATCGCAATGTTGTCGAGAGAGATGAAATCATGTTTAATTGGGTCTTCGTTTTGGTTGTCTTTTAGCGTTAACAAATCCTGTTAGGAAACGGTTATCCATTTTTGGCTTTTTGAAATTTTTTGGACTAAGAATCCATGAAAAGAGACATTAACAATAATTGGATAATAACAACTATTCTGCAGTTGGAAACGGTGCTGAAGGAATACATGGAAATCGCATGCGTACAACCTAGAAATATTGGTTTACACATGAGACTACATTTACATAATCTGCTAGATTTAGGGTTGCAGATTCCATAGAAGGTTGTGGGTCCCAATAGCACTTATAGCAACACAGGTCAATCTTGATTCTGCGCACACCAAGGCAGGGTTCCCACAGAACCTTAGAATCCAGGGACTGTCTGGGAAATCTGGGAAAGTAAGAGAAATGTTTTAACTTGTTCAAAAAAAGTCAGGGGATTTCATAAGTTTGAATCATTTACCAAATTATAAGGCAAAAATCCATAATTTGTTATTAATTTTTAGCCTTAAACATTCATTTTTTTCTAATTAATAATTTTAAGCAAATTGTATGTATAAAATTATTCCAAAAACTATGATTTGTGATATTTGCTTTTAAAAATTTTGCCTGCGGCGTTTCATTAATTATTAATATTTCTTAGCAGATTTTATGTGCCGAAGTCTATGATTTGTAATTTCAATTTTAATTTTTGTTTAGTCTTCTGCGTTCCATTACATGGGCTTGTTATTTTAAGAGAAATTGAGGCCAAAATCTATAATTTGTGACACTTTTTTTTCAAATTTGTTTGCCTACGACATTACATTAATTGAAAGAAGCACGTCTCATTTTTTTAAAACTTATCATGACCTTTATGTACTAGACCTTAAACATAGCATTGATTATTCAAGTTAGCTGATTAAAAACTAAATTGAAAGATAGACCAATAATAAGTGAAAAGAACCTAAGGGGAGGCGTTACAATTCAGGGGAAAGTAACCTGGTAAACCTGTGAAAGTCAGGGGATTTAATTTTACTCAAGTTTTGGGAACCCTACCAAGGGTTTCTGATTTTAATGTTGGCAGGCTTTATCTTTGGGACAGGCGAAGGTCCGCAGGCATATTCTCTTCTTGAATTTTCTCTGCACTGCCTCTGTTCGAAAGGCATTATTTCTTGGGTAAGGACTCCACACTTCACTGGAGAATTTTAGAGTAGGTCTGACATGTGTAGTGAATGTTCGCCACAGGGCATGCACATCACCACTCTGGAAGCACTTGACGGTAAGGTTGGCTTTCAAGTGTGCTTGAGATACCACATGTATGCTGTGTTGGGAGAATTTATGATCATGACCAAATACCTGACTGTCCTACCGACAGTTATATTGTCCCCTGTATTATATGGGCGCTTTCTGACCTTGGGTACCTTTAGGCCCTTAAACCCATCCATCAACCAAATTTGCTGTTCGGCATTGATCATACAAAATTAAGGTAGAATGAACCTGATGTTTTCACCAGACGATCCCAAAGGATAGCAGCTTTCCACTTAGCATAAATTTGTAATTCTAAAAATAAAAAAAATACTTGAAAGTGATATTTCTCAATGTTGTCTTTAATGTCATGGGAATGTATGCAATTCCTCTTACATTGAGCATGAAATTGCATTGCCCGAAGTTCTGCTTGATTTACTTAATATTTTAGCATAATGCACTCAGCCTTTAATCAGTTATTCCTCTTATGGTCTTATGCAGCTTTTTCATTGCGCATTTTCTTGCTAGAATGGTATCGCGTCTTGTACATCAATTCTTAATTGACGAATTTAAAGAAGATCATTTCCATCCTCGACAGATGCATGCATAATATACATGTAAATATTTAATTTAAAAAAATAAGAGAATTAAATGACGTTTTTGAGAGACGGCAAGAGATTCAAAGAAAGAAATGACCTTAAATATGTCATATGCTCGTTACGTAATTCAATTCAACTCAACTCGGTAAAAAAAAATAGATATGACGTGTTGTAGAAGGTTGATCTACCCATGTTATTATTTATTTTATTCAGCGGTTACCACCACATTTGATCGTCACCATTATTATTGCCAAACTGAATTTCTATTAGCGTAGGGCAATCCTTTGGAAGAAAATTCCAACGTCGGATGGCATGCAAGAAAAAAGACCAATAGTATGGATACCGAACGGGCTCGGATTTCCATAAGTGGATTTGAATGTAAGGTTCTACCGCCTCGGTGGTTTCGTTTAAAGATGCCATACACCAAATCAGCATCACTATACTCTGTATATCTTGCACACGACCTATAAATTGGATGTACACTTTTTTTGATCCCCTCACCGTCTCCTTATTTATTCTTTAATCGTAGTAATTCCGTAATACACATTCCTCAGACCTGGACGATCCTTTATTACCTTCGTCCTGACTGGCTGCATGTCTACGCCCACACAGACGTGGATCTGTTTGAAAAAGGACAATGTGTATGTAAGGTTACGTCTTTATACATCCAAAGGAAGATTTGCGATTGGACCCCGATGCCTATTCTTCGATTCTGCGTTGCTCCCAACGGACGTGGCTCTTCAATTATTTGTTCGGTGAGTGATGGCCAGTGCACAGCCATAAAAAGCCCGATAAAAGTTTGGCTAAAAAAACCCAACGTCCACAATGGACTAATAGGCCTAGACCCTTAACTGGTCTCTATACTTGAGGTTCAGTTTCAAAGATTGATAAAAAAATGAGTCCAGCATTTTCAGTTCCCTTGCAATTCGGCGAAATGCCAACTGCATGGACGCTCTCAGAGAGCTTTCCAAAATATCACCGATGGTGTGTTGACAGTTCTGTTAAGCTTGTAGCTCTTCCCAAACGTTGACCGATGTTAATGTCTTCTGAACTTTTGACTCGAGCTTGGGTAAAGAATTGTATATTTTTTGTACGTTAATTTTTACATTTACTTGGAGTTTGTAGACAGTATGGCCTAGTTAGTTTTGTTGTTTGCCTCTCGTGATTCTGGTGAGTCTGATTGGAGGATTATTTTTGGCCTAAGATAACAGATTACAAACTTTGCTGAAAACCTTGCGTAACAGGACCTTGAAAACTAAACGTACAGCAAGCTTAAATAAAATTCCTTTTAGCGACTGTCCACAAAGGACGTTGGGTGTTGGGTTTGGAATATGTAAGGCAACGGTAGGAAAATTCGGATGTCCAATTTTTATGAAAAATGTCAATAACGACCACTAATACATTGAATACTGCCTAAATGTGACGTCTGTTTAAATTATTTTTGTAAATGGACTTCATCCTGTTCCATAAAGAGATTTGGAATATTGCTCATTATTTCCAATTTAATTACTTATCTAATGAACGTCACAAAAGCACGCAAAGTTAACAATAGCGGCCGCCAATAACGTTATTTAACAGAAATAACCATCAAGCGTCAAGCGTCATAAAAGGACGTCATTAATGTTAAATTTGAGCGTCATGCTATTTGAAAATGATACGTTTGTTTTAAATTAAAATGTGATGCCGTTTAATATGGAAATTTGAATATGGTGCATTTTAGGGCATTATGACATCGTTGTTTTTTACCCATTCAAAACGACATGTTTTTTTATCCAAATAAATTATGTTTAGTAACGTTGTTCTAGTATAGCTTTGAATTGTTGAACGTAAAAGTTGACATATGCCATTTGGCCTGACCAAATTAGAAATAAGCAGTTATATAAACACAACATGTGCCAACAAGCACATGTCAGAAATTTAATCTGAAATAAAGAAAGGGATAAAAATTCAGTATCTGACCGACCTGGACTTCAGAGTGAACGTTTTTAATATAGTGCAGCTGTAGGAGGGTTGGGGGGAAAGCAAACGTCAGCTGGACAATTTATGCTATAGTGGGACGGGAAGCAGTAGGGGGAGGGGTTGTCCAATTCGGTTGATATTGGAGTAGAGGGGCTAGGAGGTCAAAATATTGGCTGTTTGATGGACGTTTTCCAAAGTAGCTGCCAAAATGAGAGGTTATCACATTGCCATTTTCAGTTTTGGTAAAGCTTCCATGCATGTACATATACCTGTGTGCACTCCTAGGTGTGGTGCCAGTTTGACGTTTGATGGATGCAGTCAATATTACCCAGCTGTTAAGTACGGATAAAATCACCCAAAATAGCATGGAGGAGTGCGAGTGCAGCTAGATGGATTCGCCTTTGTTTTTGCTTTCCTGGGACTCACGGTGATGAACAGCCCTTGAGAAATCGACCTGCTTTTTCGCATTGACCTACTTCTCATACATGCACATAAGGCGAGAGGCATTTGGTGCACTTGGTGGCAACCTGTAACCTTTCATTCTGCTGGAACACATCCACTGGATCGAGGGAATTCTGGTAAAAATTGGACTGAAACGTGGCAGGTTAATGCAAAGTGCAGATGATGTACACATCGTCCATTGCATCTACCTTCTTGGAACCATTATGGGATTTCATTATTGAGAAAAAGGCTTTTTGCAACCAGGTGACCATCAGTTATGTGGAGCTCAATACGTGATTTTTTTTTACTTATAAACTTCTTATCTTATTTTACTTCTTTTTTATATAACGTCTTATCTTATTTTCCAAAGAAAATGAGCTTTGGAACGAGTTAAACCCAAGCCCGTTTGCAGGATTTCAAAATGGATGGCTTTTCAGCATATTTTGTTTCATGCTGATTTAAAAACTTGTGTGGAATATTCAGTAATTTGAATATAAAACCAGGGAAAATCCATCAGTTTGGATTTTCTAAAGATTACGCTTAATGTGTTCTTGGGAAATGCAACACCTAAGCGAAATTTTAAGATTTTTTTTAGGGTTTACGTTAAATTTTAGGTTTTCATTGACATTTGTTCATAATTTTATTTATAAATAGAAGCAATAAAGGGAATCCCGAATGCAGAATTTTTAATGAAACCTAATCATGAATGATTACTTTTGCATGTAAATTCAAATAATAAAGGAGGGCCGTAGGCTAAATAAAAATTAAAAACATAAAAGCTAATCGGAAATGGTTTTTTTGCCAGATTTATTTTTAATAAAATTGTTTTTATAAACGCTGTATATAATAAAGGGATCGCCGAAGGCGAAATTTATCGATATCTAATCACAAATGATGGATTTTTGCCAGATTCACCATAGTAATTAGAAAAATAATGTACACGTATTTAATAAAGCTAACGCCAAAGGCGAATTTATCGATACAATTAAATAAAAAATGAAGGATTTTAGTCAAAATGTCTTCAAACATTAATTATTAAAAGGACGAAAATGGTGCTTTTTAAATAAAAAGGACTTGATTCATTTTGAATTTCAAGATGGCGGCTCGGCTAAATTGCACCAGTTTTTGTGTTGCTAACTTTTTCATCCCTGTTGTTTTTCTTAGGCATAACTTGTTGGCATTTGAGAGCGAGCGAAGCTTTACCTTATTAAAACAAATTGCCGTAAGAATAAATAACGTTGATAAAACTTAATTACGCGCAGCTATTAAACGAGAATTAATTACCAAACTCGAATTTCTTTTTGCCCACGCTGCGTCCTATGCAAGTTGGGAACATTTCATCTCCAGGTTTTTATTGACGTAAATATAATCACACAAGTCAATCCTCTTTGCTTAATTAAACCTGTCGTGTGGTAGTAGCAGTGGATTTCCTTATTAAGGGTTGTAAATTTTGGATTTGAATCCATCCCAACCCACCCCCTAATTAACACGTGTCATTTCTATGCTAACAGCAATGTACGCAGTTGAATCGAAATTAAAAGCTTGAGTAAAGGTATCAGAAATGTTGCTGTAAGGGAATTTAAAGGAGATTCGCTTAGTATTTTCATTTTGTGTTTTTATCGCTAATAATTAACAAAGTGATAGGATGAGGACCTCCCCAGTCCCCACCCTGTATTCAAACCCACATTTTACTTCCATTGTTTACGGCTTAAATGTAATATTGGGGGTGGGAGTAGCAATACGTTTTCTACCCTCCCATACATGCAATTTCGACACCATAAAAATCATAAAAGCTTTGTTTTGTAGCAACTGATAACGAAACGCCATTATCCCAAATTTGGGGTGAAACTAAATGACAGGTAATGGATTCTAGTTAACAATTCTGCATAAAATGACTGTTGTAAGTGGTATTTTTTGTACACATTTGGTCACAAATCAAGCATTTTTGACCGCTGCTGCTATATGTTTTGTTTATAAATATTGTCTGGGAATTTATACTGGGTTCTTCAGGGAATGTCAGGGAAGATTTTTTTTTTTTGTGCTGGAAAATCACAGAAATCTTCTTAAAATTAGTTACTGAATTTTCAGTAGCACTTCCAATGGAAAGTGCCCTAAGCACTAAGAAATTGCTTATAAATATTAATGTTTTCGTTTATTGTACTGATAAAAATGCAATTGCCCAGAAATATCTAGAGCTGCAAAAAAACTGACAGCTTTCTATTAATAAATATTATCTCTGATGTTTTTGCCACAGAAAACGTCTGGAAATTACTTGTATCAATCAGAGAAAATCAGGCATGATCAACACACCTGAAGATGAACAACAAGTGATGGTCGTGGGACATTGAAGGGCCAATTCGTTCCAATGGTCAATTTCCTTCCCAATCGCTAATTTGTTCAGTTTTATACACGGAACTTTTTCCGATATCCTTTTATTGAACGTGAAGCTGAAGGCGAGGGGAGCCCATGTGGGACTACGCCCTTGATTTGGCACATGGTAAGCTGTTTGCAAAGCTACTAACTGATTATATTTTGATGCAAGCAATCATTGGCAATCAGCAGCGGACAATGGCTAGATAATCAGCGCATTCACCGTCAATTTGCAATCATTTCTCCTTTAAGGGCTAGTAGGCCCTAATGCTCCAGGTCAACACTCATTTCGGTTCTTGGCATCTTCGCATTCAATTTCGAGATAAAAGCATATCTCGCACAGTGACGTCGACAGGAAATACCGGAAGCTGGGTGGGTGCCAGCGAAGGTTTGATCGATTACCGGCCTATCTTTCCTCCTAACTGAGCAATCCCAAAAAGTGACCACTACCCATCGATTGAATGCGGGTAATTAGTTGATTGGGTCCATCGAAATCGAAGCTTATTTGTCAAAATGTTGTTTTGCTGAGAATGCAGGAAGCAGTGTTCTTTGCTGATGACATGTCCTTTGAATGCCTCCTGAGTCTGTAACCTTTTGGAGACCTTCTGGTGAATACCTCCTTGATTGATTCTACTCAAAACCTCTTATTTTTGTCTTCTGCATGGGCGGCTAATTGCTTCTTGCCTCTTAAAATACGTGTATCTTCTCAAAGATCTTCTTCAGGGCCCATCCATAAAGGCGTCTCAGGTCTTTTAGCTACAGTAATTGAGCTGCTGAACCTGGTTCTCACCTCTTAAATAATGAGCAAATAGGCGAAGATTAAAGAAGGCGCTGCGATCGATTTCAATGGCATTGTCTTATTAATTAAACGAGCCGTTATTAGGGGTGCGTTCGCCTCTATAAATATTGAATTTGCAAAAGCAAAGGGCCCTTCAATCGCTCTATGCGCGGGGATTGATTGTTCAAGTGAGCAACAAAAGTGGATTAGAGGGGAGCGAAGCAGAAAGTAGGGTCGAAAAACCGATCAGGATTCAGAGTTAAGTGTCTGTTTGTTTCAGAATTTAAAAAAAAGCAAAAAAACAAACGCATCCATCAAGGAACGAGTGTTTGCATAAATTGCTTAATGCTTTACCGAGGGGCTAATATCTCTTAAGAATTGTGTAACCTGACGGTGGACTTCAAGGACTTCAACCTTACTTCACAGATTTCAATGACAGAGTATGACGTCACTCTTTGAGAGTCCATCTGTATTGAAGTGTTGTACTAATATATTGTTTGTTGCGCTACTTAAATGCAGTTTTTTCAGGGAAGCAAAACAACGTAATGTTTAATGTTTACTATATTTGACACATACTGTACTTGTGGATAACTTACCCTGTGCTGTGTGCCTGAATGAAGACAAACACGAGATTAGAATTAGCCTTTTAATAATGTTCGTGGCACGTTAATTTACTTTCTAAAGCATTTTTAAGATGATACGTACTTTAGAAAACCTGGAAATAGCTTCCTATTGGCTCAAGTGTTACAGCGTACGTGTAATGTATTGAAACACGCAGGAGTAATCCCTTAATAGGATTATATAATAAATCAATTTCGATTCAAAACGATGATAAATATAATTGCAAACCGAACAATAGCAATCGCGCCAAATGACATTCACAAAAGCATGGCTTTTTTATGAAATGTTTTAAGTATAGTAAAGGTGATTTCAGTATTTTAGTTTTATATAAAAAAGTGAAAGCATTAAGGGGCTTAAAGCCAAGACGTTTTAACACCACTGCTTTTACACAATTATTCGTTCATTAATATTTTTCAATTGGGAAATCTTCCAGACTTCCCTCCCTAAAACTGTTTTCATTCATTGGCCTTGGCTGTCTAGGAATTTCGTAAAAAATTTCTGAACTGGAAGGAAGGAGTTAAGCATGTACTTTTGGTATATTCACTTCGAGTTTTTCATTAATTGATTAATTGGAAGCCAAAAACAAAAAATGCATTCAGTCCAACCAGGAATTTCTGAACCCCGTAGCTGTGCTTCTATTGTTTCTCATCGACATTTCAACGTTTAAAGATATGAAATGTTTCTCATAGGCCTTTGTGCACAGTTACAAAGGATCGTGTAATGTCCGCTATTGGTTCAGAGGAATTCGATACGCAAAGAATCCTTGAATGTAAAGTTCATTTCCTTTAAACATTTGTCATTCGTCGACCTGGACAAGCAGTAGCCATTCGTAACATGGAAGAGGCTGGGTTTTTACTCAGTTGCAGGACCCCTTTTCGTGCTCTTCCTCTTATCGATTGTCACGATTTGTTTTGCCCGTTTCTGTTTCCGGTACACGCCATTGTACGTGGTACACTAGCTCCATATGCTGCATCGCAGGATTGGCATCCAGTTGGAGGCGGTTGGAGAAAGCCGATTAAAGGAGGATGCAGTGCGGCGTGAGGGCGCCACTGTAACAGTAGCGGCCCCCTCCCCCTGCCCTTGCCCCCACCCCTTAGGGGGCGAGGCGTAAGAACACTGACAAAAGTGAGACGCGATCATTCGTGGGGGTGGTGGGCAGACACCGCACCGCATCGGCATTGCTCCACGGAACACGAGTTACCACTTCCGCCTGGGTCCTCGCTCGCCCTCCCCCCTAACCCGCCCCTCAGCGCCGGGGACCGATCCCGACCAGCGTCCGTCGAGCCCGGCTGGTCAGTTGTCGTTTTTCGGGAGTTTTGACTGCTGCGAATTCCGCTGAACCTGGACAGGATAAGAATGTCCGCTCGGTGGGGCCTGGGTTCTGAACCCGCAAACTTGGACTGCTGATCGTTAGCGTGAATAGGTCTCTTCTTTCTCTCTTAATTCTTGCTGCTAATTAGCCGAATAAATTAGCCAAAATGTCGACCATGGTCCCTCTGCTCCAGAGCGATAGCAAGCAAAGCCATGAGATGCCCGATGGTGAGTTGAATTATTTTGCATATATATGTATATATATATATTTTTTTTGCTTTTTAAGAAAAGGAATTGTTTGTAAATGTGCTGGCAATTTTGGATCGGTTTTCAAGAGTGATTTTTCGTGCCCCAAATCGGTTCTTTTCGTTGTTGCAAAAAACGCACATTTTTTTTGCCCCATTTAGAAAAAATAAATTCTGTTGAATAATTTAATCCAGCAATTTTGCCGTTTCGCTTTTCAATCGCACCTCCGCTCTTTGCTTCGCTTGACTAGTAAATATTTAACGAGTGAATTTTCACGTTGGTTTAAATTTGGATGGAAAATGTAATTTTACGAATGCTACATGAAGTGTTTGCCAGCTGAACACGAGGGATGGGAGATGTGAATTTGGGTTCAAAACTTTTTATTCCGTATTCATTTTAGTTGAATGTTTAAGGCTGATGATTTGCGATCGATTTAATAACTGATCAAATAAAAGCTCGATTGAGTTTCACTTATACTTAAGGGTGGTTTTCAAGAAATATCTTCAGTCTTTTCTGTAATTGACGTTTGACGATTGGTGCAACTTGGGGCCGTTCATAAAGGATGTGCTTGGGAGTCACACAAATTTGCGATCATGGATCGCACACCAGTAAGATATACAAATCGTCATTTTAGGGAGTTTTTTTTGTAACAGACATTATTCCGTCTCATAAACACGTTATTTTTAAATTTTTTTTAAATTAATCGTTAAAATTCAAAGTAGGCCTACGTAATTTTTATCTAATATAGCAACGTTCTATAACGTCCCCAAATGACATAACTATTAATATATCGCACGCGTATTTTAACAGTGATAAAACTCAAATTTGCTCAAGGTGGTATTACATCAGGCGAAATGCCCTGTTTATTTGAGAAAAACAGCACATCGTGGAACCCCATCGGTTTTGCAGGATTGGTATTGGTAGAATTGTAAATTTTGCAAACAGTGCGTGCTGTACTCTGTGTGAAAGCGATTTACAAAATTACTTTTGCAAATTACAATTTTTTAGTTTTGTCACTGGTGAGATACTTGTGCGAAATATTTCTAATCCAGAGAAAATAGCATTTCATCAAAAAGTCAAATGTGAAGTGAATAAAAATTCAACATGAAATCATATAAAATAGAAAGTTAGTATTTATATTGATTGAATCGTAATCTATTGCGGTATCTGAATGTCACAGTAACCTGCTTAGTCGTCATAAAAGGAGTCCAGTGTGTCTTGTAAATACGTTAATTTGACCACAAATAGGGAAGCTCTTAAGCCCGTACCAAATGATTCCAACTATGCAATAACGTTGCATTTTTTTCTTTAAATACATGTTATAATTGTTAAAAGGAATTTTTATGTACAATCGAGGGTCCGAGTTATTTTTTATCATTTGAGTATGTGCCGTTTACTTAAAACAGCTAAATAAACTTGAAAAGAAACGTTCTACAGTTACATATACAGGGTTAGCATTGCAGGGAAACACCTATATCCGGTTTTTTAAAATTCGTTTTGTTATAAACGGGACATTTTCAAGTTTTAAAAATTAACTAAAATCTATATAAATAAAATATATACGTATTTGAAGCTACATGTAAATGTGTTTATTCTTTTGCATATTGGGCATCCTTTTCTGTCGACCTTAAATCTAACTTAATGAGTTTACGATATATGCCTCTGAGGACAAAAAGATGAAAAAAATCAAATCGGTTTCAAGAAAATTCACCATTCGAAGTTAACAATGTAAAAATGGCTTCTCCCGAATGTCAGTTGCAGTCATTCGTTGAAACAACGGACATTGATGCACGTACTGCTCTTCTGGGATTTTAAAATTACCCTAACCGCCATTTCCGAATAATCTGCGCCATTAGTGTTGCTCATAAATAAGAGAGAAAAAGTTGGTGCTTTATAGATTTTGCCGCTTATCACCAGCCATAAATGCGCAAAGAATTGATGTAATTTATCGGCTAAATGGCGCTGAGATCGCCTTGCCAACCATCCATTTTGGAGAACATTAGCAGATTTACAAAGGCAACGGAATTCTTGGTAGTGAATGAAATCTACCACTGCAACCGATTTGGCTTCTAACTAGGTTTATTCAAGTTGACGAGTCTAGTTTTCAGCTTATTTTCAAGGTTGAAATATTTTGGAAAAGTAAAAATTCATATGAATAAGATCTCAACAGCAACAAGGATCAACCCTTTTGGTTGCTCATTAATATATATTTTTTAAATTGTACGTACATGTATACCCAAGCGTGATAAATTGAAATTTAATGTCCTAAAGTCAGCGCTTATGATGTGCATATTCATGCACGTATGCTAATGCTTCCAGTTTATCTACAAATATCCAGAGTCCATATTAGTTACTGGTACATATTTGCACCCCAGATCGATTCAACAATCGTGACCTTGTCGGATATTAGACGAGTGATTACGCAAAGGAATGCACGGATCCTGTCGAAATAAAGCCGTTTAGCCCTAAATTTCAGCCTTGATTTGGCGAAATCGGTCCGAGAAATATGCGATAAATGAATTGAAGCAGTTGGGACCTAAAACCAGATGTGGTTATAGCTGAAATATTCCGTCAAAATGGAACATGTTATGCTGTTAGCACACTTCATTGCTTATTTGGTCAGGTTTTCACGTGAAACGGAAAAATAAATGATTTCCACTGAGAAAAGAAATGATTCGGGAGGAGACCGCATTTTGTGCGGCGAAATCTGCTTTGAATTTGCAATTACAGAATCCGTTCGATTCGGTAACCCGGATTGCCCCGAAGCGATCCCCAGCCAGTTTCACATCTAATACAAAATGTGAAACGAAACGACTAGTGGAACAAATGTACTACTGAACGGACACCCTGCACAAAGTGTTTTAAAGTGCAAGCAGTTTAACCAGATTTATTTTTAAAAAAACCAGCTTTAGTTTAATTGGTTCAGCTTAATGAAGACAATCAACTAAGTATTCTGATCGATTCGTAGAAAATTCCCAGGAGTTTAGTGATAAAATTAATTGTTTTGGACAGGACAAATGAAAGGATTGCGCTAAACTTTGTGAAATTGATGATATAGTATCCCATCAATTGGAATTTTAAAACGGATAATTTGTTACTTGCAGCATGCTTATTGAGGAGCCCTCGATTGGATAGTTTTTCCTCATTTCTTTTAAGGTTAAAATAATGTATTTCAATGCTTTTCGTTAAATATCTCAAAATAAATGAAAGCAGAAATTATTCAAAATGAAATGTGGCATTGCTACTCGCAAAACTGAATTAAGTTATCGAAATAGCCAACGAATTTGATCTGAACTACTACACTGTAGTAAGCCAGACAAAGAAAGAAAAAATGGAGACTTTCTAATCTAAAGGACATCATGCATGTAGTTCTAGAACATAGAATTATCAGCACGTTCGTAAAACCGAAACGTGCCAAATGACGTCAATTCACGTGCCAGGTCACTTAACACTTGCCCTTATGTGACGATCACACGTCGAATGATTTTTTAAATGGGAAGAAGTTTATAATCTATGAGCAAATGATTATAAAATGCACGAAAATAAATTATCTAGATAATAGTACAATGTATGGATAAAAAAAATTAATTCTTGAGCTTGCAAATAAATCTTAGACGTAAAAACCACCAGAAAGTGAAAAGAAAAGCTAGCTTCATGGCATATAATATCGAAGTAATTAATTTGTGGCGTGTAAGATTTTGCGAAGTGCCTTAGTAGTTTGGTAAACTGCAAAAACACGATGCTCTGGATACAATAAGTGTTTACGTTTTAATTAAAATTAAGTACGAAGAAAATGTGATAGTGGGAGATAATGTGAGCCAAAAAAATAATAAGGGAAGAGAATTCGAGTAGACGCTGTTTATGTTGCTCGCAAAATCTTGGCGTTGATGACGGATAAGAGCAGCAGGAGGTTATTTAAGTTTTAAAAAAAAGTTGTAATATTAAAAAAAGCAAGTCTTCCGGGCAATTTATGGAGAAAAATTTAAAGGGAAATTCATACTAGAGGTCGCATTGCGGATGCTCCAACGGGAATTACGTGCTAGGTTCGAAAAGATTGCATTTGTTGCCATGGCAACGAGGTCATGGAAGCTGCATCCTTCATGGAGTGCATTACTTCAGATTAGAAGTCATACCAAGTTATCTAACGCTTGACCCAACGTGCTATTTATAATTAACACGCACTTGTAAACTAAAGATCAAAGAAAGGTCAGCTGTAAATGATCAGCCCAATCGGTATGCCGAGTGAGGTGTCCAAAATAAGCTAAATATATTGCAAAAAATAGGCAAGTGGACTATTTCCTAAATATCCTCATGTGCAAAGTAAATATACTTTCGTATTTATTATTCGTTTTATATGGTAATTAATAAATATAACCGTACTTTTATAATGCGTGAAGTTCGTGATAAATAGTTGTAAAATTCGAAATGTTTATTATTACTTTTGATACTTGTCATTACTACTTATGCTGAATGAAGGCTGCAAAGTGTTCTTATATACATTATTCCTGTATATGCTTATACTTTGCTTATACTCATTAGACAACTTCCCACAAGAGACATATTTTGTAAATTATCTGTATAAATGTAAAATAGCATATTTTGGGCGAAATTCGTAAGACATTCTAAATGTTTAATGTTATGTTTGATGTATATCATTACTATTCACGCCGAACATTTGGCCCAACATTCACGCACCCTGTATGCGAAACATCGATTTAAGTTGCTTTTCCTTTTTTTTATCTTATTTTGTTAGCAGCTAGATTTAATTACTGTGCACCAGGAATGAAGTTTTAATGAGTAATTGCATTGAGAAGGTATGGTAATAAGCAAAGCTCTTGAATGCTATTTGAGGGAATTCAAATTCATAATTTCGTAAAAAAAAAGAAGAGAAGCTCAAGTACCTCGCCTCTGTCGTCTTGAATTATAAACAAGCTTGCTCATAAATTGATTTGAACTTTCTCTTCAAAATAACTCCTTTCGAAATTCCATTTACAAATCCACTCTCGAGTTACGATTTACAAATGTCAAAAATGTATTTTTATCGATATGTTTTTTCAAGTTTCCGTTGAAATTGCTAGCATTTCGAACATGCCTTTGTTCAACTTTTCTCTTGTCAGCAGTTTTTTATTCTTCTTTCTAAGGCTGTTTTATATGAAAGTGTTTCTTTGACACATTTCTATGTAATGTCGATAAAATTGAGGAATATTGCTGTTAACAATGCAGACAGAGGGTGCACATTGGAGCTGAAATTCAAGAGAACTCTTTATTAAAGGGTGCCTGCATGCGTGTCATTAAAATCCATTAAACGGAACTGCATTGAATTTCTATCAGTAAAATCAATGAAAAGTGAAATTAACTTCGGAGGTTTCATTGAGATAGGAAGCAAAAACACATCGAAGGTTGCATATTTTTTTCACGTTTATTTCATTTTTTAGAAATAAATTAAACGTTTTCAAATTTAAAAAAATAACTAAGATCCTAGTAGACTGGACTAGTTTACAAATTCTATGCGTGAAAAGAAGCGCACTACAAATTAACACTCCTGCTCCACAAATATATTTATAAAACCAATTCACTTAAAAGTTAATTTAATATTGTTTTTTTTAGTGCGGTCAATTTTGAAAAAATAAAAATCGCTTCGCAAACTGTACATATTTGTCACCCTATTGCGTGAAAATTTTCCGTCAACTTTGTTGTTGAATGTTTATACAAAACTTGACATTTTCCAAAACCCACTTAACCCATAACTGTTTTCGACAGGCATGAAATTATACGCTGTATTTCGTCTCATTTCGATGAAATGCATGTTTTAAGAAAAAAGAAAAAAACTTATTCTATTATGATTCAGACTAAAGTAGTGATAAATACAGTATTGGAAATTCTGCATCGAAGAATATGTTTATAATGATGAGCTTCTTGTATTTTGTATCTATCTTCCGCTTCAATTGAATACCTGAGCTTAATGTCTACCAAGATCACGTGCACTCACGGTTAGTGCGCACGCAATAATTATTTGTATGTTTGCCCTATATCTCTGACGTATTTGGCCCCATTTATTCCCCAGTGTGCTCTTTTTCTTTAGGTTTTAATGCACGCCACATGCATTTCTTTATTCCGCTTAGTTGAACCGCTTTTGTGAAATTCACGTTTGACAATTTTCAGCCGCTGTCTGACATTAATTTTTCAACATGAATAGAAACATTCTGCGTTATGTTTCCCTGATTAACAGTCACTTGCCCCTTGCCTTAGGTCATTTTTCGTGGTGGAAGCAAAACCCTGTTCACCCGCCTTAACTGACTTTGATCATTAATCGACAAATTATTAATTTATCGTAGAACCATCAACCAAGATGGTCTCCAATTATTCGACTTCCACCTGGCTTCAAAAGCCCCGTATTGATTACGGCGCACCTATGCCTGGAGAGGCCTAAATAGTTGTAAATATCCTTAGGAAAGTTCACTTGTCCATAATTAAATTAAGTATTGATTGGCCTACTGCCTCGTTTGGCATTGTGCCTGTGGAAAATAAATAAGCCCATTATGGGATGGGTTTATATTCATCGGCTTTTTCTTTTTCTTTTTGAATACGTGTATATAAGCAATTAATTAAGAGTGACTCTTGAATGTGCCTAATGTAATAAACAGGACATAATTTTTTGAATATTTACAAATCCATTCTTGAAACTTAACGAAACCGACAGTAACATAAGCTTGGTATTCGAAGTTTTTAATATTGAATAAAAACGCCCTTTATTCACGACATGAATGAAGTAGTTTTCAGAATTTTAATATTGAGTAATACTATCAAATGACGATAGTATAGTTTTATAGTCGTTAACTTTGAAGGACTATGCAAATGACCTTAACTCCATTTTGGCCAAAAATTATAA